>PVJA010002601.1:30836-105069 GCA_004027025.1 Myocastor coypus
CTCTCTCTCTCTCTCTCTCTCTCTCTCACACACACACACACACACACACACACACACACACACACAAAGCTAGGGAGAAAGAACAAATGAAACAAGATAGAAAAATACAAGACCAGTGATGGTGGAGATCAGCCAACTAGAAGATGTGCAGATACAAAGAAGGTGAAGGAAACCCCAAGCCAGCTCCTGGAGAAGACGATGCGGAGGCCAAGCAAGTCACCTGTGCCTGCAGTGAGGCATGGGCTGTCACCACAGCCCAGTGGTCGTCCTGAGGAAGGTGGGGGGCTCAGGAATGCCTCCGAACCTCCACACGGACCACGTGACAAAATCAGTCATTTTGGGGAGATGTCTGAATTCTCCAAATGGCCTCAAGAAGACAAGCTGCCATTAGAAAGAAATTGAGCTTGTGGTTGGTTAATCTGACCCCAAAGAAAACATGCTCTGCCTTCCTCGTCTCCCTCTACAGCACCTCCCGGGCAGTCCCCGACTTTCCACGCATGGGCAGGACCTCACCTGGCTCCTCCCTGTTAGCGATTTATGGCCAAGCTGCTTGCTGCCTCTTCCCGTCCACACCTCTCTGAGTTCCCTCTGCCCCAAGGTGTACACACGCACAGATATGTCCTGGGTACCTGAAGTTATCTGGTGGCAGTACTCTCTGCCCCCACCAGGGGGCACTTGGGAACGCATGGCAGTGCGAGGTGTCCCAATTGAGGGATGCCCCTTCACAGCCAGTGGGCAGGGCTGGGGTGCCCGGGTGTGGAGTTGGGGTACAGTACAGCCCCCCCCCGTGTGTCCTTGCTTTCAGCTCGTGACTGCCTCTCCCTTCTCCACCTGCTGCTATGGCTCAGCTTCTGGGGCTCTGCTTAGCTGGCGCTCCCTGGAAACCTTCCTGAGCAAATGCCCAGCTAATTTATTGCCCTGAATTTGCTTCCTGCACCCCACCCTCCACCTTATATTCAATAGAAGTCAAGTTCAATTATAGAACCAGAGACTTTTAATTTGAATATACTCTGGAAAGCCTTGAGTGTGTGTGGGGGGGGAGGTAGGTCTAATATTTACTCTGTTGCCATGGAAAGCCCTCTCCGCTTGGAGAGGGCTTCCCCGTCTCTGTCTTCCCCAGCCTGAGCAGCTTCTCCGAGCTACTGGCTCACACCTCAGCTGCGCAGATCCGAGATGTCAGCCCGCGCCCCGCTCCCTGCTCACCTTTGCCTTTGATCCCTCTCCACCATCGTTGTTCTGCTCCCAGAGCCCAGCATTTGTGGAGCTCCTGGTCCAGGAGCTCTGCTGTCTGTGGACCCCTCTTGCCCCTTGAGGGCAATCCCAGGAAGCAGGAGGACCTGCGCTTTTGCCCAGGGCCAGAGTCCTGCTGTGTCACTAGACCTGGATAGGTTCAGCCATCATGAAGGGGTCATTGCTTTTTTAATTTTGCCATGGCCATCAAGGGCTGTGGCACCAGTGCAATCTGAAAACGTCAAGGCAGAGCAAAGGCTCCCTGCGTGTCTGCCCCTACCTACCCTGTGCAGCTTACATGTGTGGCTGAGGCTAAGACTTGTCAGTCAGGAGAGAAGATTAGCCTCGCCCATGTGGAGGGAAAATTGGGAAGAAGAAGAAGAAAAATCCTTGTCTGAACTTGAAAATGAAAATGCTGATGTGGTTTTTATTCCAGAAACATATCTTACTGATTAAGCGCAAGGAGCGCTACTGGCTCGTGGGTGGGCCCACTGCACTTGGCTCCTGCTCTGCTGGCCCAGCCACCTCCCGCAGGATGTCAGAGATAGCAGGCGGTGCGGCAGGCAGATGGGTATGGTGGGCATGGCACACAGAAGGCGCAGGACAAGACATCCCTCCAGCCCACTTGGCCACCTTCAGCCAGGGACCGGGAGGCCACATCACGAGAAAGAGGTCAAACCAAGCTAGGTTCAGGCCCACTGCTGCCTGCTAGTGACCCCAGGCCAGTACCAGACTCTTTTCTCCAGAGCAGAGCCCTGGCTTCTATTCTCCGAGACTGAAGGCATGACACCTTCATGGCGGGCATGTGCCAATGCAAAGTAGCTTCAGGAATAGTCACCGTTCCAGCGACCAAGATACGGCAGGCCTGGTGGAGACCAGCCTGCACCACACTGGGCCCGCCAGCCGTCTGCAGCTACCACTCCCTCCACACTTCTCCCTGGGCCCAGGCTGCCGCCTGCACTTCAGGCCTTAGTTTCCACAGCTGTGAAATGGGACCGACACCTCTGCGCACATCGACCACACAGGGCTTGTGGCTTGGCACGACCGAAGAGGCCGCTGCCAGGCAAGCAGCCCTCGCCAAGAGCCGGATTCCACCCGGCCCGGCCCAGCTGGCGTTTTCTCCAGTTTCATTGGGTTGGGTTGCTGGGTGATGCGGCAATTGATAATGTGTAATTGGGGTGACTTGGGTGTTTTCCTATGCTCTGCCACTGATGACTCACGCTGGGTAAGTCCACATTCCATGGCCATGAAGCGCAGGCGACGGCTAAATAGCCTCCTCAGGTATTCAAGTTTCAGAACTCCAGTGTCTGAACGTGAGGTCCTTGAGTTACCCCAAGATTCCGTACCTCAGGGGATGTTTACGTGGAGTCTTTGTTCGTAGAGTCCTACTCGGATAAGGTTTTCTTGGAGGCATTTAGCTGGCACTTACAGGGTTTCCAGCCGCGATCTGTTCCCAGCAGTTAATAACCTGTAAATAACAATCCGCTCGGTACCCGGTGGGGCCTCCAGCTCCTTGGGCCCGGCTGCCCTCACCACTCTCCACTTCCCACCTCAGCCCTCTGGCTGTGTCCCCCGCCCTTCACACCTCTGCTGTCCCTTCTGTGTCGCTCCCTCATGTCACCATCTCTGAGGGCTTCTGCCTCCCCCAGGTGCTTTTTCCCCCAGGTGATGCCCAGGGCTGAGCACACCCCCCCTCCCTGCCCTGCTCCACCTGGTCAGGCCCTGCTGATAGTCACCTCACAGAAGGCCAGGCCAAGGCTCAAGGTTAGGGCAGGTGCGGAAGGACAAGGGGATGAGTCCTGAGCACAGGCTGCCGGAGTTCCAGGGCCCAAGTAACAAGGCCCAGCCCAGCCAGCCTGTGGGTGACAGGTGCAAGAAGCCTGAGAGAAAGAGGCGGGTAGGAGGCAGCAGGGCCTGGCTCTGTCCTCTTCTGGCTTTCTGGCTTGGTGACACTTCTAGTCTCAGTGCTCCATGAAGGGTCAGTGAGGTGACAGGCACAAAGTGGCTTTCTGAGGGGTCAGCCTGCAAGCAGATCCCAGGCTGGGAGAGCAGCAACTGCGGGACCCAGCAGGGCCTCGGCCGTGCCCTCTGGGGAGGGGTGCCCTGGAGGAGCAGCAACAGAAGCCACCAGGTATCCCCAGCCACAGGCCTTCAGCTCCTGGCCCTACCCCTGAGTGAAGGAAAGGACTCGGTGTGACCACACCCTCACACTCCCGTGGCCCTCCGTACCTGGGCATTGTGCACATGTGCACCCGCTCTCACACGCTTGCATGCACACACACACTGATGGCAGCGGTTAGGGTTGGACCCTAGCTTTACCGACAGCTCCCGCTCAAGATGATGTGTGATACCAAATCCTGAGGGCCGTGTGGTACCCATGCTGTGCTTGGTCACCAGGGGAGCGCCATCCTGCAGGTGCACACCTGCCTCAGTGACCTCCTCCCCAAACAGGAAGACAGAAGTGGCCTAGTGGTTGCTGTGTGGCCCAAGCAAGAGAAGTGACAGCGAACACCTATGCACGGTGGCTCTTGGGTGGGTCCCCACAGCTCCACGGTGCACAGTGACGTGGTCTGGATTACAGGGAGACCTCAGCAAGTTGTCATGGCACTCCACTCCTTCTTCCTGACCTGTCACCCCTGAAGTTCTCTTGTGGGATCCTTTGTAGGTTTCTCTAACTTAGGGCCAAGAACCCAGGCATCCTCGGCTGTCAGCCTGGGCATCATTAAGCTGTGAGTGCCAGACCCCTGGCGTCTGCACGCACTAAGCTGCTAAGCATCCCACAGGAGCTGGCTTGTGGTCCAGGTCATGGCCCTGCCCTGCCCAGTCCTTTGTACAGTGACAGAGAAGGCCACTTTCTGGTTGTGAGAGTCACGTGACTACGAAGACATACAGTCTTAACTATGTGTCTGTGATAACACAGCTTCAAAGTTTGGGAAGCAGTACTCACAGAGCTGAAGGGAAAAGCAGACCACAATCCTGCTGTAGATCCCAGCAGCCCTTGACTAATAGAAGTACCTGTAAAAGCAACAAGGTTGTCGGAGATGCAAACAGTATCCTCAGCCACCTTGGCCACGTTAGGGTTTACAGAGTGCCCACTGAGCAAAATACTCCCTCAAGGGCATGCAGAGCACTCACCAAGGTAGGCCATATTCCAGTCTACAAAATGTAGAAGTGTTCCGGCCAGACATGCTAGAGCACGCATGTAACTGGGCCCCAGGGAAGCTGAGGCAGGATGGGTTCTTGTTATACAAAGTGTATGCACTGTCCTTACAGAGATCAAATCCAGGTATCTCAAGATAACCCCCAAGTCTTGGAAACTGTGCAGCATGGCACTGTGTGTTCCATGGCAGAAGGAAGACATCACAAGTAAAACCAGACTCAAACCCGAATGAAAGCAGAAACACAGTATCAGAGGGTGTGGTCACAGGGAGGCACAGCTTAGCTCTGGGGACAGCCAAGTGCTTACATTAGAAGAGAAGATGCCACGTCAGAGACTCTGGTTGCTCCTTGAGAAACTAGAAAAGGAGTAAATGAACATCTCGGTAAGCAGAAGAAAAGAGACGGTGAAGAGCAAGGCCCAAGGGTGGTGCGGCGCAGGCCTGTGATACCACCACCCGGGGAAGCCGAGGCAGGAGAGTTGCGAGCTGTAGCCCACCCTGGCAACTTAACAAGATCTTGCCTCAAAGCGTTTTTAAAAAGAAGTTTGGTAATGTGGCTTCATGTGAATGCTCCAGTCCAACCCCCAGCATCAGAAAAATATCAAAGATCAAATAGAAAAGAAAAAATAATACAGCAAAAGAAATAAAATTGGCAGCCAGCCTTCTGGGAAGATGAATAAAACTGACAAAACTTAACCAGACTGAGGGCCAAGGAGATAGCTCAGTGGCTGAAGCCCCTGCTGGCAAGCGCAGGGTCCTGTGTTCAATCCCCAATAGCTAGATTGGTCCAGAAGGGGAGTGGAGGCTGGGTTTGGCACAGATATGGAAGGGTGACATGGCAGTGTTGCGAGCTTCTGTGTGCTCATAAATTTGACAGCTTAGATAAATTTATCAAATTTTTGGAAAGACATGAACTTCCAGTGTTTACTAAAGAAGAAATAGATAACCTGAAATATCTCTGTATGTGTAAAAGAAACTGAAGTTCCACAAAAAGACACTTGAGTTCCCAGGCCTTCCCTGTGAACGTCTGGGGAGCTCTGAAGGAATTCTGCAAGGCTCCACAGCTGCACCCCAGGCAAGGGCGCATTTTCCAATTTATTCAATGGCACAGAACCAGACAAAGACACGACAAAGCTACAGAACTGTCTCTCTTGGACGTAGATGGCCACGGTCCTAAATAAACATCAGCAATTGGATCCAACAATATAGGAAAAGGATAATAACACGTCGTGGGTAAGTAGGGGTTATCCCCAGAATACAAGCTGGCTTCCCACTAGAAAATGAGCCAGAGTAATCTACTCTGTTGACAAACTGAAGGAGGGGACAAGAAGAAGAGGAGGAGGAGCAAAGGCGCTCATTCTAGTAGGTGGAATCCAACGTCTGTTTCTTGTCTAAATTGTCATACACACCCCCCAAAAAAGCTGTCATCCAAGCAGAAGAGTCTTCTGCCACAGCAACTATTGAAGATCAGTAGCCATGGCTCTCCACTGTCCCATGGCTGTGGGCCTCAACAAGGGCCCCGAGGTGACTAGGAATGTGAGGAACCCGAGGCACAGCCGCTGCCCCAGATGCCTCACCAAACACGCCGAGTTCGAGCAGGACATAATCCAGGAGGTGTGCGGCTTCTCTCCCTACAAGCGAGCGCCCTGCCATGGAGCTGCTCAAGGTCTGCGAGGACAAACGCACCCTCAAGTACATCACGAAAAGGGTGGGGACGCACACCCGCACCAAGCGGAAGCGTGAGGAGCTGAGCAGCAGCAGCGTGCTGGCCACCGAGAGGAAGGCAGCTGCCAAGAGGGACTGAGCCCCTCTGGAGTAAAGCTTTGCAGAAAAAAAAGACAGAAAAGAAGGGAAACTTCCCTAGGCTGGAACAGGTGTCTCCGAAGCCCCAGCTCACATGCGCCGTCCTGCTGAAAAGTGTTTCCCCAGAAAGCGAGAGACAGGCACCCACCCTCACCCTGGACCCGAGGGCCTTGTCTCGCTGGGGAAGTCAGGTAGGAGAAGAAAGGTAGAAATAAAACAGCCTTTACTTCCAGGTGACGGGGATCATCTCTTTGTGAAATCTGAAGAAGCTACCAGAAAAGCTACTAGAACTGCTTATCGAGTTTAACAAGTTCTGTGGGAATTTTTCAGAAATCTACATGCATAGATTGATCTGCCCTGGCAGATGCGGTCACTGGTGTGAACAAATGAAAAGAGGAGACTTCAGTCTGTATTGGACCGTGTACGAAAATTAACTCGAGATGGTCCATACGCCCGGGTGGAGAGCCTGAGGCTGCTTGGACCTTTGTGATCCTGGAAGAGAGGTTTCTTAGCTCTGGCAGAAAGAGCACAATTCACAGAGGACTAAGTGACAAATTGGACTCCTCCAAGATGAAATACCTGTGCTCTTTGGAAGACACTGAGAGAATGGAGAAGTGAGCCAGAGACTAGGAGGGAGGCATTTTAAAGCACATATCTGAAAAAAAATAAAACACATATCTGAGAAAGGATTTGTATGCAGAACATATAAGGAATCCCCAAACTCCAACTATAAGAAAAGAAACAACCAAATTTTTTTAAGTGGACAAAGTATGTGAATGTTTCATCTAAAAACACAGCCAAAGCTGGGCCTGGTGGCACATGCCTATAATCCCAGCACTTGGGAAGCTGAGGCAGGAGGATCAGTGCAAGTTCGCCAAGACCAGCCTGGGCTACAAAAGTGAGCTCAAGGCCAGCCTGAACTGCATAGCGAGACCCTATCTCAAAAAGGTCAGAGGCACCACATGACCTCAGGCAGGGTGTGGACAGGACAGGCCCTCTAGGCTGGGCACACCACAAGCTGTCACGCCTCTGAGAGTGCCCATGTGACCCTGGCCCTCCTGTCACATGGGGGAATAAGTTGGCCCCGTGGTGCCCCTTACCAAGTGGCCATTACTCCAGGCCACTGTATTATTTGTTTTTTAAGACAAGGCCTTGCTATACAGTCCAGGCTGCCCTGCAGCTCACCATGCAGCGCCAGGACCCTCGTGTGCAAAGCCAGGCCCAGGTCCCGCCTGCTTGGAGTCAGGGTCTTGGGGGCTTTTGTCAGGTTCACCAGAGCTTCCTCGCAGCTCGCCACAGGCCTGAGGTGCATGCAGCCAGCCGCTTCCCACTCTTTCTGTTCGCTTGCCTCAAGGACCCAAACTCCCCCGCCACATGCACTTTAGGACAGAGTGTGCCAGAAGATTCTAGACAGAGAAGTGGAGAAGGAAGATGGGCCAACAACCAAGCGGCAGCCAGGGACGCCTGCCTGTGTCCATGACCTGTGCTCTGTTGCCACAGGGAAGGATGGTACCCATGATGGCAAGAGCTGCCCTGGTGGCCCTATACTTGTCATCCAGGAGGAGGAGGTCCAACCACGCCAGAGGTAGTGGGAGGGCGAACAGGTCACAGGGGAGTCCCCTCCCCTGGCTGACCCTCCACTTGCTGCCATCAGCAGGGGCAGCATGGACTTCATGACAAGGAGAGCTCAAGCCTGGCGGAGCCAAGGCTTGGTGTCACACTGACCGCCCTTGGCATGGTCTTGGTGCACATGCCTGCTTAGCCAGGCTTCAGCCGCAGTGCACCGCTTACATCCAGTGCCACCAGCATCCAAGAGCCCAGGCCCCAGGGAACCTCTACACAGGCCATCTCCTCCTCCAGGCCCACACAGGGAGAGAAGAGCATGGGTGGAAGAACTTGGGGTGCAGCTTGTGTCCCTTACACCCTGCACAGCCCCCTTCCAATCAGGCTGCATTCCCATGCCAATCCTGCGGGGCACCAAGCACCCAACCCTCTGTAGCTCCTGGCCTCACTGTCCCTCCTGACCTGGCCCTCAGAGGTGCTATCTTTTCTCCTGTCCCCTCTTAATAGTGACATTGCCACCTAGCACCCAGTTGCAGGGACACCCATCCCTTACGCTGCCCACCCCCTTCCCAACCCAACAGCAATGCCAGGCCGCCTGCCCCAGCAGGACAGATTGCGTTGGCAAGGTGGCTGGATTATAATTAGCACTAATTAGCACCCTGGCATCTGCGAGACAGGTCACCTGTCACCAAGCTGCCTCTGAAGAGCTGAAAGGATTCCTGTTGCCTGGAAAACATCAAAGACGACCGAGCCGTGTCAGCGCTCTGCCAAAATCTGTGCAGTGGCCTTTTGTGTGTCACCTTTCCTACCCTGCACCACAGAAAGTTCTGTCCACACAGAGGGCGGGACCTCCATGGTGGGGCGGGGCCACACCCGCTGCTTGGCCTTCCTGAGCAGGTGTCACCTCTACCTGCCCAGGGCACACGGGGCACCTGGGCAAAGTGAGTGCAGAGAGGGCCTGGCCTGTGGTGCAGCCACTAGAGGAGGCCAGGAGGGCGGAAGCTGGCTCCTCCCGGGCCTTGAAGCCAGGCTGGGGACCCTGGGGGAGCCCCCAGCCTGCGGGACTGGCAAGGGTCGCGGGGTGGATCTGGCCCCGTTGCTTCTGGGGAAGAGGGTTGGAATATTGGGAGTGGTACTCTGGGGCATCCTGAGAGCTGGGATGAGAGGCTCCCATCGTCCTGGGGTGGGCCAGCTGTGATGAGGTGGGGACCCATCTGTGTCTTGGCTTGCGTGATGTCATGCTTAGGAATGGCAGCTTCAGAGACCTGGGAACAGCCAAGGGGGCGGGTGACAGAGGCCCCATTGCTGCTAGTCTGCCCCGGCCCAGCCACTAGCAGTGGCTTCACTGTGTCCAGGCCCCTGGCCACTGGCAGCAGCTTCTGGCAACTCTTAGCAGAAGCCAAGGCCAGCAGGAGGAGCCCAGGGGGACGCCGGGTGAGGACACCCAGGCTGGGGAGAGCAGGGCACAGGGAGAGCTCCTCCGGGCTGCCAGGCTGCTCCTGACACTGGGCTTGCCCTCCAGCTTGCACTCCCAGCTGTCCCTGGCCTGGCCCTCCTGGGCATGGAGAGGTCATTGTGGTCGCACCCACGTGGGGGGTGGCTGATCCCACGGGCAGCCCAGGATGTGGGAAGTGGCTTCTGTCCTGCAGGACCGTCTCAAAGTGCCATTTGGCCAGGCTCGCGTTTCTTCTTTCTTAATTGAATTCTGCTTGTGCAGGAGAGAACAGAAAAAATACTGTTTGATTGGCCAGGGCCTCCCCCCGCGTAGTCCTGGGGTGGAAGAGCGAGGCGAGGGGTGACTCCGCCAAGGGGCGCCTTTCAGGCTTGTGTGAATGGAAGAGCGGCTGTGACCCTATGTGCCCATGGCTAGCTGGAACAGGACAGGTGTCCCCAGGACAATACACCAGGCCCCCGGTGGTCCAGGGACAGCGGCAGGCCCCGGCTAAGGGATGGCCCAGACCACCCTGGGGCGGGGGCAGGGTAGCCACTGAGGAGCGGGGCCGGAGAAGCCACAAGGGCACAGGGACTCCATGAATGCTACTGGCCAGCAGTGTGAATACCCATTCAGAGTGTGGCCTTGTTCACTCTGCTCCCTGCCTGGATGACCACAGATGTCCCAGGGCGGGAGTGCGAAGATTCCAGAGACAAAGGCACTTGTGAGGCTGCGCGGGGTTTTGTTTGGGCCTGGGTTTTCTGCTCGAGGGCCAGCAGTGCGAGGCCACTTCTGCCTGCACTTGACCGCCTGGGGCCTGGTCCAGATGGCTCCTGAGGCACTGTGGTCCAAGTGACAGGGCCAGTGCTGCTGTGTGCAGGGCCACAGTGGGGAAAACCTCAGTAACGGGGCCCTGGTGATGGCACTGCTTGGGGCTCCCACAGCTGCTCTGCAACCAGGACGCTGATGCCCTGACAACTCCATCTCTGGGGCACTCCCCCTCCCTGCCCCACTCTGGGATGTCCCTGGAAGATCTCATCTGTGCAGTTCAAGGCCAGGGGCTGCACCCTGGGACAGAGCCACACCCAGGCCCACTGCTGTTCTAGCCATGCAGGGACCAGGAGCGGCCACTATCATCCAGTCAGCCAGTCAGTCCTGTGACCTCACAGGGAGTTCACCCTGGCAAGAACATGGAGCACACAGGAACCACAGGCCATCACCCTCTAGGCACCACCCTGACTCCAGGGCCCAACCTACTCCGTCTCTACATAGGGAGCACCAAGGTCACCCTACATCTGTGCCCCTGGGGGCTGGGAGAAAGGAACCTGCCTTTGCCGGTATACCCTAGGTGACCCTTGCCAGCCTGGGCATTCTGCCACCAGCCCAGCACCAGCCCTGGGGTTGCTCATGAGTGCCCACAGGGGGACACTGTTGCTGCCACCAGCAGAGAGGAAGTGGAGCACAGAGTTCCACTGACGTTCCCAGCACCCGCACAGCTGCGAGCCAAAGAGCAGCGTGGGGCCATGGGTACGGACAGAGGAAGACCAAGGGTGAGGGGTAGCAGCTGCACCCGGCATGGAGCCCGAGGCCTGGAAGAGGAGACCCAGACAGGGGCTGTTGGTAGCAGCTGGGGGCTCCCATGGCAGGATGGACCCAGGGAATGTGGGGCCCCAGGTGTCCCTGCCAGTCCTGGCCTCTGCAAGCTGCACGCCCCAAGGCCCTCCCCACCCCCCAGGCTGCTCTCCCAAGCAGGAGGGGACGAGGACAAGGGTGCTGCCCACTGTCGCCATGGCAGCTGTGCTCACCCCCAACTCAACGTGGCCCTGTGAGCTGCCTGGACAGATACCCACCCGGCCGCCGGCTCCCATCTGCTGCTTGAGGCCCAGAGGGGCACAGACCGCCTTGCCTCCCCAGGGGTCCCGTGGCCCTCTTCTTTGTGGGGTGATGCATAACACCCCCTGCTTGATATCCCAGGTGTGTCATCCCAGAGAGCCACCTGTCCGAGGCAGAGCAGCCCCGCCTCAGCAGGCAGCTCCTCCCAGCCGTGGGCACAGGCCACACTGTAATTTCCCGTGTCATCAGGCACGTGTGTGCTACCGGGTGATGCTGAGCTCTGAGCTCCCCACAGTCAAACCGAGTAAGTACAGGCTTGGGAACCATAATTCCAAGCTTAGAGGTTCCTTCGGGGCAATGGGGAGGTAGTGGCCGACCGCGGCCTTGGGCACACTGTGTCTTCATGCTGCCGAGAGGCACAGGGCTGCCACCCGCGCCATCTGCCCCTGGCCCTTGCCATCGCCTCTGGACCACAAGGAGCGGAAAGGCTCCTCAGAACAGTGGTGCCATGGCAGGGTTATGGGCACCCAGACACTGGGGTGGGATGCGGTGCGGGGAGCGTAGCCTCTGCTTTTGGCTCAGCTGTGCCAAGTCCAGGAGGAGCAGGGAAGGTCCAGGGCTCAGGTTGGTGGCCCTCTGCAGTCAGCACATGGCCATGGGTTCTGAGTGGAGTGGCGCATGACAGGAAAAACAGTGTGCCCCTTTCAGGGTGCATCACAGGCCCACAGTGGGAGCCACGGGGCGAGGTGGGGCCTGGGTGGTGTCACCACTCAGGGGCCACAGGATGCTTGCTGGGGATGAGCCCAGCACAGAGCAATAGCAGTGACACTGCGACGGGCGCCTGGCAAGGGAGACTGCAGCCCTGAGCAAGAGCCTGGGCCTGAAGTCGGGGATCTGTGAACAGAAAGGCCAGAGGGCACCAGGCCCGAGGCCAGGCTTCCTCTGTGCAGCACAGCTGTCAGGAGGCCTTAGGAGGCTTCCCTGCCATCAGCAGCCTGGTGGAAAGGGGAGAGTGGGAGAGGGTGCAAGAGGCCAGGTAGCAGGAGGTGAGGCCTGGCTTCTGAAGGTCACGGGGCCTCCGTGTGCCGGGTTGTTGGGGAACTGACATGCTGACCAGCTGGCTGGCTGGCCGATGAGTGTTTGATTGGGGGCTGATTAGTTTAGGCTGTGGCTGTGTGCGCAGTTTCTGAAAAGGTGATTCAGCGCCAAGGTCCTGACGTGGGTGAGGACAGGGGCTGCACGTGGGCTGTGGGCTGTGGACTCTGCGGCGGGCCAGGCTTCCCGGCCTCCACACTCTCCCGCCCTGCATGTGCCTACCCCTCCTTGGGTCCCTCTGCCTCAGTTTCCCTGCTCACTTCACTCTGCCCTTTGCTGGGTTCTGCGGGTGCCCTTTGGGCTGGATGAGGGTCACGGGCCAGCAAGCATGGTTCCTGTGGCCGAGGACAGAGACGGGCACCTGTCTGGGATGGCGTCTCCCATGGGGCTGTGTAGCAACCTCTCGTGAAGGGACCCAGGAGCACAGCCCACGGCCACGGGCCTTGCCGCGCTTCCCACGTGCACCTCACCCCCGGTGTCCCCGGTTGTCCCCGCAGCCGTTGCAGCACCTGTCGTGCCCACCATAAGGGTCCCCTCCCGTCTTCCATGCACTCCCCGAGCTGGGGCTTCTGTCCCCACTCCCAGAAGCTGCGACAACAGCGGAATCTGATCTGCTGACTCTGGTGACACCACGTGATGCCCAGACTGCAGCGCCCGGAGGCCCGGGAGAACAAAGGCTGGTGACCAGCAGTGGCCAGTGGTGACCGAGCATTCTGGGCCGTTCGCTTGCTCTCTCTAAACACATTAGGGCTTTGGAGATTTGCTCTCCCTTGGCTCATTATCCACGGCACAAACACCATTCCCAGGGGCAGGCGGGTGTGGCTCAGACTCTTCGCGCCAGGCCTGGGCCGTGACCTCGACACCCCCTGCCTGGGGAGCTGCTAGCTGAGATTTCAGGCTCAGGCTCAGTGCCCCCCATCCAGAGCTGTACACACACCTGCCCACTGCACCCACCCAGGGCCCTGGGTAGGCATGAACTGGTTTCGGGGTGGCACAAATCCCCCCCCCAGAGCCCCCCCTTGAGCTGCACAGGGCCAGACTGAGGGGCCCAGATGGAAAATGGCTGGGCAGGCGAGGCCAGGGGCTCCCCTCTCCAGTTTGGGAAGCCCGCTCCCCCTGGAGGAGGCAGTGCCCACCATCGTTCAGGCCCTGGTGCCTCCCCAGTGCCCAGCCTGGCATCCAGCATGAGCCTCAGGTCCCGGCATGGCTAGGGCAGGGGAAAGGCAGGATTCCATGAGCTCCTTCAGGGTGGCCCCCCGGCACCATGGGGAGAAGCTACCCTGGCCCAGTATTTGAGTCCCCCTGTGCCTCAGCTTCCCTGAGTATCAGTGGTGTTTGTGGCCAGGCCTGGCAAAGCAAAGCTTCATCCCAGGGCCCTGGGTCTCTGGCCTCTGGCTTTGTGTTGTGCTCCCCCAGGGGACCCTCCTTTCCTGGCCCCCAGATCCAACACTCCTTCCTGTGAACCAGGAGAGCCTGGCTGCCCGTGGCTCTACCCCTCAAACAGTCTTAGGGCATCTGCAGCAGCCCTCTGTAGCCCACCTGAGTCAGGCCCAGGAAACCTTACCTCAGCCCATTCTCAAGGCAGCTTCAATAAAGTCCTAGAAAGGAGCCAACACCCTCCCCACTGTCTATTTCTCCAGACCCTTGGTGGCCACTGTCAACCCAGGGCTCCTGGGGGCAGAGCTGCCAAGCTTCATCTGGGGAGCAAGTCTGCCGTGGAGTCACTTGTGTCCCCAAGTCTCCTCCGCCTGTCCCTCTCTGTGCCTTAGCTCCTTGGACCCTGCTGGCAGGCTGAGCAGAAGGATCTGGGGAGGCCCGGGGCTGCTCTGGAGCGGTGGCCACTCCCTAGCTGCCATGCCAAGGGTGCCCACCCCCTCATGTGATGTCACTACTTCCCATGGCCTGTGCCTGAGTGCCACCTGTTCCCCCACCCCCTCTTTACCTATGCCTGCCCATGGCACACACGCTCTGGGCTCCACCATGGGGTAGGGGAAGCACAGCCCTGCTGCCTGCCATGTCACCCACTGAGGCTGGTGACACCAGTGCAGTTCTGGGCCATCACAACAGTGGAGTGCTGTCCAGTGCCAGAAACCTGGGTGGTCCCTTGAGGTCCCTCTCCTAGGATGCCCTGGCTACTGGGACAAGGGTTCACTAGCAGGATGCCTCCTGCCACATCTTGCTCCTGTCCTGCAGGGGACCCTGGTGGCCCCAGCCCTCCCGGGGCCGTGACTAAAGCCGAGCCTGGGCCGCCCGCTGCTGGCGGCTTTGTGCTTGGCCTTTCTTTCTCTGGCTGAGGCGGAAAAGGCCGCGTCAGCGCCCGCTTTGTCTGGCCCTTCCCGCTGCTGCTGTTCTCAGGGGGACAAAGCCGGCCGGTTCACAGCCGCCAGGGTGGACGGGGCGATTCACTGTTTGGATAATTCGACCACAAAACCATGCGGCCCTTTCACCCCCATCAGCTGGACGCAGCACCCCGCCCTGGTGGTCTTTCAGGACACAGAGAGAAAATTCCCACAGGCCCCGAGGTAGGGGCGGGCACGGGCACTGGACAAACACAGCTCCGGCCTCAGACCCTGGCCAAACAGAGGGGGAAGAGGGCTCCGTGCTCCCCACAGCCATGGGGCTCGGGCCAGGTTCTCCCTTCCTCCAGCCTCTGCAGGTCTGGGGGCCAAATCAGGTTCACAAAGCTCCATGACCCCTCAGCCCTGTAGCCAACATCAGCCCACGCCTGAGTGGACTCCTCCTGGAGGATGTGACACCTGTCACCTAGCCCAGCCACCACCCATCTCCTGTGGTGCTGATTCTAGGGTGCCCAGGCCAGGGGATGGGGAGCTTGGGATGTGGCTGCCTTCTCAACATTAGGCAGAGGGGTCCTGGGGCTCAGGAGCCTGAGCAGTGTTGTCTTAGTTACTTTTTACTCGTTTCTGGTTCAAATACCCAATACTGGGCCCGGTGGGATGGCTCAGTGGTCTAAAGCCCTTGCTTAGGGGGCGGCTGTAGGGACTGCGGTTCGATCCCCGGCACCACATGCTGCGCCAGCCCTGCCATCAGGGCAGGCTGAGCCAGCCATGAAAATAAATAAATAAAAGTTCTTTAAAAAAAAAAAAAAAATACCCAATACTCAAAATGAAGGAAGGAAAGGTTTATTTAGCTCACAATTACTAGAGGTTTCAGTCCATATTCGGCTGGTACCTCCAGTAATTATGAGCTAAATAAGCCTTTCCTGAGTGGAACAGGGCAGAAAGCATCCAGTTCATGGCAGTGGAACAGCAACGATCGCGACAGAGGCAACTGACCAACCAAGGCAGCAGAGAGCAACAGCCTGAGTCTGTCTCTCTGTCTCTCTTTATATTACATCAGGCTCTGCTTCAGCCTATCCGCCTTAGGCTATACCCATAATCCCAGAAGGACTCAGACCCGTAATCTCATCAGTACTAAAACACGTAATCCCAGGGATCATGAGTCAAGTCTCAAACTCTAGAAGTCCCCGCCCCATGATTGCATGAGGCTTTGAGGGGGACAACTAGACATAAACCATAACAAGGGTACAGAAGATGCTCAGTCCTGAGGATGGCTGGCTGAGCCTGTTTCCCCTCCAGGTCTCCCCCCCCCCCCGCCCAAGCGGCAGTTGGGGGGACTGTCCTGCCCCCACAACTGTGGAATGTTCTCACCCAAAAAGTAAATGGGCCCAAGAGTACCACTCTGGAGCACAAAGGCCCAGGCTCCATCCCAGCACCATGCACATAATACCAGACACACAAAACCAAGCATCAGCATGCATATGTGCATGCACGTGTGTGTACACAGACACACACACACACACACACACACACTTGTGCTTGTATGTGCACTCACACGCGAAGAAGAAGCTAGGGAAAAAAGACAGGAAAAGACTCCAATCTTGCTAGGCCTGAGCTGCCCAGGCCCATCAGGGCCGTGTCTCGACTGGCCAGGCTCAGGGTCCCCAGGGCCGTGGGCAGCTGGGAGGAGTTTGTGCCCATGATGAAGGGGCAAAGGGAGGGTTCCGCCTGGTGAGGAGGGCTGATTTCTGTGGGCTCCAAGCCCGGGAGGCCCTAGTCCCCAGCCCTGGAGGAAGGGTTGGAGTGGCACGCCTTCTGGGGAGCATGCCTGGATGGGATGCAGCCCTGCGTGGTTGGTGTGCAGAACAAGGGCCTGCTCTGCTGGCCTGTGGCACCTCTCAGGATGGCAGGTCATGGCTGAGGGAGGTGCTGGAATGTCGTAATAAATGTGCATGCTCAAAACATGGTGCACATCTAAGGTTTCCAAAAATATATACTACAGTAAAAGTCACATTGCCAGGATACACCCTCTCCCGGCTCTCAGCGCACCCCTCCACCGTGCAGGCCACGTTCTGTGGCAGCTCCGGCGTCTTCTTTCCTGAGTGTCTTTAGTGCAGCGTTAACACTCCATGTCCCGCACTGATTCAGAACAATTCCCTCTCATAGTCATTCCAGCTCTGGGTGAATCAGAAGTCACACGGTGACAGACCCAGTGAATCAGGTGAAGGAGAACACAGCGCCATTTTTTACCAGTCTGCCTTTCTGTTGGATGGTGCTTGGCATAGCACCATCCAAGTTTCGCTCATACCCACCAAGAGACTCTCAAGAGAGGGCACCTGAGCTGCTGCAGAACACAGTGCGAACACTGGGATAAGTGTGTCCAGAGCAAGGGGGAGGACTGTGAGACCATGTGCCTCTTACCATAATCAAATTAATTAAGTAATTAATTCTATTTTCAGTAGAGGGGATTAAACTTAGAACCTTGTGCTTGTGAGGCATGCTCTTATTCTACTGAGCTATCTCCTTGGCCCCATCATAAAATTTAAAGCTTAGAACTTGTTTTTCAACATCCATCTTCTATTTTGATTACACTTTGTACTGGAAGTTACATGCCTGTCTCCGTTACATGAATCTGTGCCTGTGTGGTCCTGTGCTGCCAGCGACCAGCCGTGTGTAAAGTGGTGGTCGCAGAGGACGACAGGGAAGATGGAAACTTCCCGTTGCCTAGCAACACAGTGATGCTGGTATAAGCAAACCCACTATGCTGCTAGGCACATAAAAGCTCGGCATGAGTCAGGTGTGGGGATGCACGCCTCTCATTCCAGCCCGCTGGGAAGCTGAGGCAGGATGATTGCAAATCTGAACCCAGCCTGCCCAACGTGGTGACTTAGCAAGACCTGTCTCAAAATAAAAATTTTAGAACGGCTACGGGTGTAGCTCAGTGTGAAGGCTGGGGTTCCGTCCCCAGCACTGCAAACCAACAAGTTACATCCAATAGGTGCCACCAGGCACCACGTTTGATACTTGGTGAAGACGGTGCGCAGATGTTACTGGCCTGTGCACCAGCGCTGCTTTAGTCATTGTTTGGGAGTATGCTGCCCACAGCTGGCTGTGGTGGTTGGTACCAGCAGCTCGCGTGCCCTGCGTCCCTGTGCGCTGCCTGCGTCCCTGTGCGCTGCCTGCCCTGTGTCCCTGCGCGCCACATGCCCTGCGTCTCTGTGTGCCACCCAAGGCACGGCAGAGGAAGTGACTCGGCTCCTAGGTGTGCACAGGCAGGTCGTGTTGCAGTTCTGAGTGTCCCCACCATTGGGCGGCAGAGCTTAGGCACGTGTGGTGTGCATTCGTGTGCCCATGTGCGTACATGTGTGCAAGTGTATGCACAGTGGAGCTTAGTTCACGAGCAGTTCTGCCCTCAATTCGGGTCGCAGGATTCATTCCCCAGTTCTGCTTGCAGCTGACTCGCAAGCATACACGTCGACGTGCATTGGGATGCACACGTGTGCGTGCGTGAATGTGTGTTTTTGTGTGCTGCAGCAATACCTTGGTTCATGAGCACCTCTCTTCCCAGACACTTTGACTGGGAGACAAAAGCATTCAGTACAATTCTGCTTCAGTTGCTTTGGGTAATAAACCACCTTGGCCGTCTTCCCCACACAGAGGCAAATGCAGCCGTCTTCTCCAAAACTGTAAAATAAATCAAGTCCTGAGCCGAGGTCCTGCTGTATATGCAAATATATGTACGTATGTGCCTATATGTATGTGTGTATACCTGTGCATGTATGTCCATGTGTATATGTGTACATATGTGTGCACAAAAGCATGTACATGTGTAGGCACAGTATGCATGTGTATACACATGTATATCTGGATGTATGGTATATATACATGTATCTCTGTGTGCATACATGCATCTGTGTATAGAGGTATGTAGGCATGTGCATATGTGTGCATGTGTACCGATGTGTCCAGTTGTGCACACAAGCACAATACCACCCACGTGCCTGGCAAGCCATGGGGCCCCTCACCCCTTATCCTTGATCAGGAATCAGGACCTCCGTTCTTTTCACCTGTGTTTGAATGTGCTTGGATTGCTCCCTCTTATGGTTTGTATGTAGTTGTCCCCCCAAAGCCTCATGTAAATCATGGGGCTGTCAAGCATGCGGTTCCACAGGTGGGGCCAAAGGACCCAGGCAGGGCTTCAGGGGCGTGGCCAAGAGAGGCGCTAACCATTAAACTGACAGCAGGCGCTGCCAAAGGACCTCCCCCCAGGTGACGGTCTCTCAGAGGTATAGAGCAGATCATCCTGGACACGGCAGTGCCCCAGCCTCTCCTCCAGACCCTATAAAGCTCTGGGGTCTTGAAATCTCTGGTGACTGTGAGCTAAATAAACCTTTCCTCCCCTAAGCTTGTGTGTCCAGTACTTATCCCAGCAATGACAGAAGAGTAACTAAGACACTCCCTGTGCTGCTGTTACCTCTGCGGGAGGCTCAGGGCCTCTAGTTGCAGACCTGAGCATCTGCAGACCGCCATGTGCTCTGCAGGGTGTGAAGCCTCTGCTGTCTCAGAGCTCTTGTCCCTGATGTGCAGGTGGAAAGAGGCTCAGTGTGGGAGTGACTCACCTGAGGTCAGGCAGGGACCCTTGCGCTTCTTCCTCCTGGGAGCTCCCGGCAGGCCCTGGCCTTCTCATGGGGATGCCATGGAGCCAGTGGCAGGGGACAGCTCTGTGCCTTGAGGGGCTGGCAGAGCAGATGGATTGGTTACTGTTCAAGCCACCGCAAGAAGTCCCCGCCTGTGCCCCGCTGAGGACTCCTTCACCATGAGCCTGGGACGTAAGTTGATCTCAAGGCGGACAGAGGTCCTCAATGCCCTACCACCCAGATACAGGCCTGCTGTGGCACCCTGAGGACACAGGGCCAACTGTGGGGCAGAGCCTGCAATGATAGCATCCCTTCAGAATGTCATTGTCTTACTTTTTTTCATTAAAAAATATAATCTACAACACCTATTAGACAGATACCCAGCAGTGGGTGAGTGGATGAATACACTGTGGTCCACCTGGATGGAACGTCACTCAATAGTGAAAAGCAAAGTACTCCAAAGGGGTTGGGATCTAAAAAAAAAACTTAGGAGAGGGCTCAGTCCGAAAAGACTGCCAATGGTGTGATTCCAACTCAGCCATCTGGAGAAGGCAAAACTATGGTGACAGAGACCTGTGGCAGCCAGGGACGCGGTGAGGGGTGGGAGCAGGGTGAGCAGCAGGGCTGAGAGGGCTCTGGGGTCGAGATGACCCTGTGGGGGAGACACGTGTTCGTTCAAGCCACAGATCATCCACACCAAGAGTGACTGCGAGCCAACTTTGGCTCCTTGTTGTACCCAAGGCCCCGCTGCTGGCTGCTAGGCACTGTCTGATGACAGCTACATGGACAGTTTGGTTTCTGAAAACTCGTGGGCCATCCACTTCTGCCACATCCACTGCCCTGTGGGCTCCAAGTCATTAAAAATTTCCAGAAAATGCGACGTTGGTAGGAAACTGAAAATCCCAGACTAGCACCAGAGGTTGTCTCTGTCCTCCGCAGCCCAGCCCCTGGAGGACCCCAGCAGCACCTTGTGGCCGAGGGGCTGGCTGCAGGCTGACACGTGGGTCCCGGCCGGCTGGGGTCTCAGTCTCCCAGGGAGTGGCTGATCTCTGGGTCAGCCTGGAGGAGAAGCAGTGGTCCCCAAAGTGTGCCCCATGGCAGCTTGGAAGGGTGTTGTTCCAGCCAGGCCCAGAAGCCATGGGGACCAGTCCCATCCTTTATGGCGCCCAGCTTGGTGTCCCTGCTGTTGTGGGAACTCAGAGGAGCAGGTTTGCCACAACAGGCACCTGAGTCCTCCCTGGGGGCCACTCCTGTGGCTCTGAACTGCCTGGGGCACCCTGAGGCCCCCTTGCTGGCAGGGCTGGGGCCCGAGCTGGGGCTGCACGGGTGACATCATGAACTACACTTTGCCAGTTCCTCCCTGACCTCGGAAACCCCAACATCCCGCTCCAGGAACTGGCCTGCGGCATTGGCTTTGGCCCGAAGCCCCAATCGTGTGGCGGGGAGGCCCCAGCCCCCGCTGCCCCCAGCAGCCAACGGAGTCCCCTCCCTCCCTGGGCTTCCCGGGATCCTGGGCCAAGTGTGAGAACCGGCAGGGTCGGCCGGAGCCCCACCCCTCTTTTCTGCAAGGAAAATAAACAGCTGTCCTGCCATGGCAGATCTGAGTTCTGAGCCGGTGAGGGTGGGGCTGACTCACCGGCCGGCCGGGCCAGCCCTGCGCCCTGCCGGAGTCCCACAGCCTTCCCTGGCCAGGCAGAGGGCAGTCCGATCCCAGGACTCCTGGCCTCCGCTACCGTGTGACCTCCGGCCAGGCTTGACCTCTGGCTGCCTCAGTGACCTTCTCACCCCTAGCTGGCTGCCCATGCCATAGACAAGCCAGGGTGGGCAACTGTGGCTCAGGGGGCCCCAGGGGCCCCTGCCAGGCTCCAGGGATGAGTCAGAATGGTCTCAGCAAGGGCAGGAACATTCCCAGGCCTCCAGAGCTGGTCAGCACGGAGCTCCTGGCCCATCCTCTGTCCCTGTTCCATTCCCCCTTCCCTGCCCCTTCAGATGGGGGTGTGATGGGAAGGCTCAGGGACGGTGGGCTCTGAGACAAGGCTGTCCCAGCCACGGCCGTGCCGATGGCTCCCATGGCTCTGGGGGACACGGAGGGGCCAGGGGTGACCAGAGGGCAATGGCTCCCTGCCGGGTTCCCACGCTGGACAGCAGGGCAGGTGTGGCCTTGGGGTCAGTCAGCCGCAGGGGGCGGAGCAGCGGGCCACAGGAGGGTTGGCCAATTAACCTGTCGCAGCCTGGGGAGAGGCTAAGAGGATTTGCCTTTTGTCCAGCTAATTATTCTGCATGGACACTTCTCCTTTCCCGGGGCTCAGGCAGAACTTTAATTAAAAAGAAGCCGCAGCTTTCTCACTTACCCCAAGGGGGGGCCACCCTGGGAACCCCAGGGGCGCCTGCTCTGGCCCAAGCTGACCATCTGGCCACCTTCATGAAGAGGACATCTCTCCCACCCCCCACCTTACTGGTTGCTGGCTAGGTTATGAAGAGCTCTGTGGCCTGACAGGGGGCTGTGGTTCTTGAGGGCTCCCTGGGGACCTTGACATCAGGGTTACAGCTTCCCGGGCACCCCTAGTCTTATGGGGGAGACAGAGAGAAGCTCAGGGCCCCAACCCCAATCTTCGAGCCACACGGACCCTATCCCCAACCCTCCTGATTAGCCAGACGGAGTCAAATTGTTTCCCACCAGCCCCCGTGTCCCCAGGACCTCTGGCTCCCTGTCTTTGCCCCGATGGAGAAAGGAACCCCATTTTGCAGTTGAGAAAATTGAGGCCAGAGGTAGGACACTCCGTCCCAAGCTTGTGTGGGGACCCAAAGAGCTGGGTCCTGACACAGAGGGCATGAGCAGCCCGCCCTTCTGCCCTGGGTCGGGCCACTGGGTCTGGGATGACAGGAAGGATGGCACTGTCCCCTAGCCTCAGAGCAGCTCCGCAACTTAGAACATCTGCACCTGCACCTGTTCACATGTCACCGGGGGCTTCCCGGAGGAGGTGGCTTATGAAAGGTCCCGGAGAGCTCATACAAGTTTACCTAGCAGAAAGGACTGATCCCTTGGACAAGGCACTGCGGAACAGTGGGTCCTACACCAAGCAGTGGCATCATGAGAAACGAGTCAGGGATGGCATGCGTTGGAGTGTGGGCCGCCGTGGCTCAGGGTGTCGGGGCTCCGGCAGCCACTGAGGCCAGGGTGGGGTACCCCTGGGGTCCTGGGCAGGCCACCAAGGGAGAGGGCGTCTGCTCTTCAGAGGCGCTGTTGCTCCTCCCCTTCTGTTCACCCCTTCAGTTGCTCTTCTCTTACACACTGACTCACCCATTTGGTTACTTCCTGGTCAGGCATTCCCCCACATGACTGGCCGTCGGGCCCACCACTCACTGGCTCATTTCTCCCTGGTTCACAGACCCGACTCTTCTCATTCTCTTGCTGATTCCCCTGCGCCTCCATTCAGGTGTCATGCGCCTACCTTTCAGGCAGCCTAGGGCAGGGGCCACCCTGACGAGGGCATGGCCCACTGTGTTGTTGGGAGCTGTGTGGCCTGGTGGCAGCTGGGTTGTGTGGGAGGTGACCTGAGGTGACCCAGAAGGGTGTTTTCTTGTCCTCAGATCCTCCTTATCCCATGGACTGACCCCTCTGAAGCCACCAGTCAAGCTCAGTCTCTCCTCCTTTCCCTTGCCGGTGTCTGGTGCTTTGTGCCCATGGTTAGACAGTGGCCAGTACATATCCCCACACGCACACGGTGAGAGGTGGAGCATGGTGCAGGAGGGACCCCACTCCCTCCTGCACATACTTGGGGCCCATGCTAGCCGCAAGCAAGGGCAATGCCTGTTTGTTTTGGGGATCCCCACCACTTACCCCGTATGACTCAGTCCTCACCAAGACCCATGTGTGCCCAGCTCCTCGACACAAGGACAGAAAATCATCACGTCTTCCATCCTTCTCCAGAAGGGCTTGCAGAACTGCAGATGAGTTAGGGCTTCACCAGGGACATTCAGCCCAGCTGTGCTGCCGGAGACAGGGTCTCAGGGCCCAGGCCCACGTGAAGGGTTAGGAAGGGCGGGTCACCCCAGGCCTGTGGGGCAGCTGGGGGCCCCTCTCACTTCACTTTGCCCTGTTTGGTTTTGTCCTTAGATGCTTTGACTCCTGGCACTCAGGCCATTTTCTCCGCTGTCCATTGGGCCAGTGAAACATGTTTATATTCTGGCCACGGCCCCCCGCCCTGTGTTGGGGATGCAGGGATGGAGATTTCTTCAGACTGGGGCCTGGCCTGTCTCTCAGCAGGGACGTCTGGTGAGGCGTGGGCCGAGAGGATGGCAGGTCTGTGGCACAGTCGTGTGGGAGGGACTGGTGCTTTGAGGCCAGGGTGGGGCAAGTTGGATGCGTGTCAAAGAGATGAGGGTAGCAGAGAGTGAGGAGGCAGGGCACCTGGCCCGGCGGGTGGCTCTGGCGGATGCCACACTGGCTCCTGAGGGACCTCGGGCTGGAGGTCAGAGCTGGGGGAACAGAGATGCCTCTTAGGAGTGTATCAGGGTTCCCTCATCACCACAGCCTCACCTGGCCCCAGGTTGGCTGGAGCTCAGCCATAACTGAGCAGGAGGGAGCCGCAGAGCCCTGTGACGGGCATGTCCGCTGTGCACCCGGCCCACGCCCACACCGTTCTCGGGCTGGCTCGCAGCACAAGGCTCAGGGCAGGAGGTGCCGCACCCGCCGGGCTGCACCTCATCAGCCCACCAGCTCTGTCACCCCAGCCAGGCCATGGTGCCACCGTGAGCCCCGCCACGCTCCCCCCCCCAACCCCGACTCTGGGGGCTGTGGGCCCTGGGCTGCCTCTGTTGATCCTTGGCTCTCTGCCCCGCAGTAGCTGCAGCGCCTGAAGTCACACTGCTCTGTCAGAGTCTGAGGCCCAGCCCTTTGGGGACACAGAAGCCTGTCCCAAGGCCTGGAGATGTCACTGAACCTGGGACAAGATTGAGGCATGGCCACAGTGCGGCCTCGGGGCCCCTCGACCAACCGCTGACCCCCATGAGGACAGAAAGCTCCTCCCACCGCTGCCCAGACTGAGCATAGGCTCTGACAGCACAGGGGTCATCACGCCAGCAACCAGGAACTGGCACCCCAGGACCTGGCACCCCAGAACCCTGCGTGAACGGCCATGCTGCTGTCCCCATTTGGCTTAGTCAACCTTCTGACAGGCACCTCAGTGCCTGAAGCCCTGAGCCCCTTGGCTGTGGCTGTGACTTTCTGGAGTCTGGGCTTCAGCTTCTGAGCCAACACTGACCCCCGAGTAGGACGTCGGCCCTGAGCTGCCTCAGGGCAAGGACAGCTGCACAGAGCTCCATTGGCAGCCTACACAAGACAGGCGTGGTGGCAGCAACTTGGCCCCAGGGACAGTGCTCGGGCCAGTTCTGTGTGACCCAGAGAGGCCAGGCGGGCAATTGGGTCCCTGGTGGGTGAGGTTTTCCTCAGCACCTCAACCAGGTGGCCCTTTGTGCCCCAAACCCACCATCCGCCACCCCAGTCTCTTCAGAATAGAGACAAGTATTTGGGCTGTATGTTGGTGTGTTCAGATTGAGCTGTCTTCGGGAGGCTAAAAATAGGTGCATCTCGGTGTCCCCAGGGATTCCTCCCCACCCGCCTGCCCACCCGGTCGGCAGGTTGTGCAAGGCCTGCGCCGTCTCAGGGGCCGGAGCCACGTTCCCACTTCACTGAGGAGTCAGAAGAGGAGGACAGGGAGGACGGGGGGTGGGGGGCAAGGCGGGGGCAAAGGGTCACCCCAGCCACACTGGTCCCCCCAGTGAGCAGCTGAGGGGTCTCCTTGGTGGGCTTGGAGGGCCCAAGCCCAAGGCCCATGGCAGTGCCAGTGAACTCCGGAGAGGCTGCCCGGCCCCTTGCTGCTGCCCTCCGTGGCCACAGCCACAGCCGCCTGCAGGCCTGCTGAGAGGTAGCCCAGACTCCCAGCCTTGCACTGGCATTCCCTGGATGCAGGGGCTCAGCAAGCTGCAGCGGCCACAGCCTGCCTGTCCTTGAGGCCTGTGAGCGTCATTTCTGGGGCTCTCAGGGTGAGCGGTGGGCTGGACATGGGCTTGGGGAGAGCCAGTCAAGGGTGGGAATGCAGGCACTTCTGTGTCCTCGCCACAAGGTGACCCGTCTGTCCCAGGTGCATTGTCCCTACCCTTCTGTCCCCAAGAGCAGGTGCCTTGAGAGTGCTCTCAGCACAGCCTACACCCCCAGCACCCCGCCATCCAGCCTGCAGAGAACAGTGGGGCCCTCTCAGCCTCGGTGGGTGGCCGAGACTCCTGGGGGCTCCTGCTCGGTGGCTACCTGGACAGTGGGCCTCGATGGCAGGGAGGAAGAGGGCAACTTCACACAGCCTCTTCCCTGCCCTTTCACGGGATCCTCCCTGAGGCACCGAGACAGTGTCACCCCAGTTCACAGGGAAAAACTGAGGCAGGCCTCTCCGCTCTCTCCCCTGGACTCAGCTGGATAGCCCTCTCTGCCCCGCCTACCCCCCAGTCCTCAGTCCTGCTGCGCTGCCCAGTTGCCCCTCTGCCCCACTGGCCCTACTGTTCAGGATGCAACCTGAGTCCCCAGGAGTTGTTTCCTATGTGGTTTGTCATCTCCCCTGGGGGGCACTGGGAGGAGAGGGATGAGATTTGCATTATGCAAGCAAAATGCTCCTGGCTCCCTCTGGGGACCCCAGATGGGGCTCCCAGAGCCCACACCCCTGCCCCAGGTAGAGCCTGGAATGCAGACCTCTTCCTGCCACAGACATAGACTCCAGGGACCTCGGGTCACAGAGCACAGCCTCAGAACCGTGGATCAGAGTTCTGCAGGGCTCCAGCTCCTGATCCCTGGGGTGGAGATCAAACTGTGCTTGAATTCCTCTAGTGACGGGCGCCTCCCCACTTCAGCCTCCGACTTGGCAGCTGCTGGGCCCCAGGGTGAGTGGGAGGGAGGCACCCATGGGCCCCGGTGTCACAGCCCTTTCACCAGAGTGGGGCCTTGGAGACTGTGAGGGCCACACCCTGCAGCAGGCCTGCCTGGGCTCCCAGAGATAGCAAGTGACTCAGCTGCCCCTGTGGCTGCCTCCCTGTCCCAGAGCGTTGGCTGTGAGATGTAATCGATTCTCCAGCCTGGGAATCCAGAGTGTGTTCTCTGGGGCCCAAACTCAGTGCCGTGGTCCCTCAGGGCACTCCTGCTTGTCCCTGCTCTTCTCTGTCCTCCTTCCTCCAGGAAGCCATGACTGAGTGCCCATCCCCCCACCCCCAGGCCAAGCTCAAGCTCTTCCTGCTTTCCACCCCTGTTCTCAACCAGCCCTGTAGCCTGGCAAGGCCAAGGAAGGACCCCTGGCTCTGGAACTGGGAAGACTCCAGCCTGTGTCCCCTCCATCTACCTGTGGCCTCCTCATAAGGCCACAGGTCTCCTTCAGTGGCCACAAATCCAGCTTCACTCAGAAAGATAGGGATTCTACTGCAGAGGAAGTAGGGACTCCTCTCAGAGGAAGGAAGGACCCTGCCCAGAGAAGAAGGGACCACGTGAGTGGCAGACCTGGAGGACAGACGGATGCTCACCCAGGGCCTGGGAACAGCACTGCTGCCCAAGCCCCCCTGAAGACTCACAGCCCCCGCCCCTGCATTCCTGGGCACCCAGCCTGATCTTCCCTGGACTCGCAGGGTCCTTCTTTCTCTCTGGGTCCATCAGGTCCAGGGACCTATCAGTGCCAGGGAAGCCTGAGGTGGCCACAGCCTGAGCGAGGTCCCCCACCACAGCCCCACGTCTGCTCTCACAGTGGAGAAGGAAGCTGAGACCTTGCTCAGGCGAGGCCCCAGCGAGCCCTCAGGTGAGCTCCAGCTCCGACTTCCTCTTTACCTGAGCACAGCTCCCCCACGTCCCTGCCAGACCCCACGAGCTCCTACTCCCGGCCTCCTCCAGGTCACTCCGCTGCCTCTCTCGCCTCTCATCAGCTGCTTCTCTGCCCAGTCTTTCTTGTTCTGTTGGTGTCCTCCCTCCGAGGCCCCTACCTAGGCCATGCTCTTCCCACTTGTCTGTGTGACCGTGGACAAGGTCCCTGGGCCTCAGTTTCCCTCCGGAGGCACAGGAATGGAGTAGGAGACCCCAGAGGGCCTCAGTGCCCATACTGCTTGGGCTTACGCCAGCTGCGTAACGTGGGGCAGCCCCTTCTGTTCTCTGAGCCTCAGTTTGTCCATCTGTTTCTGGCACTGGGGAGTGCTTGGTATTTCTCGGAGCTGTTGGCTTCTAGGCACCCTCGGCCTGGGCGAGGGAGAAGCAGTCACAGAGAGCACCCTGTGGAACACAATGTGTCCATGAAGCACGCAGCCAGGGGTTCTGGCTGGGCAGGCTGCCTACGCAGAGGGGCAGGGGGGTGGCCACTGTCCCCATACTCCAGACCGTCCCGGTGGTAGTGTCCCCAGCTGCTGTGCACTGAGGTCCTGCACTGTCCCTGAGGGTAGAGGGTGGGCACGCGGGCAGGGAGCCGGCCGAGCACCCTGGAGAGGCAGCAAGAGCAGGGCCAGTGAGCTGAGGGCATCAGAATGGGCAAGAGAGCCCCCGGGCACGGGCAGGACTGGGGCTGGGGTTGGCTGGATCTCGGGGTGGGGTGGGAGTGGGGGTGGGGGGTTGGGGTGGGTGAGGGCTCCCTGCCCCATAGGGCCCCCAGAGGATGTGCGCGCAGCCCCGGGAGGCCAGACCGGCTTGAACGTCAGCCAGGCAGTAAGTGCTGTCTGCGCCCTGGGGCCGGGCATCGAAGGGCTCCTTCCTCATTCCTGCCCCTGTGGGAGTAGCCGGACCCCGGCGTTCCGCTGCTGCTGCCGCCGCCGCCACCGCCCCTGGGGATTTGCTTGCTGTCTCATGGGGAACCAGGGCCTGCTGCCAACTGCCCAACCCCGGACTGGGCCCCACACACCCCAGCGCCAGGGCCCCACCGACCACCAAATCCTGGCCGTGGGCCACCTGCTGCTCTCAGATGGGGAGACCGAGGCCACATGTCAGGGAGAGCCAGGAAGGCACAGGGCTGTGGCTCTGAGTCCCATCTGTCCCTGGGGGAAGGGTGTGTCTCACCTCAGGTCCCACTACCAGGACCTGGGTCTAGGGCCAGGTTCTGTGGGTGCCCAGTTGGGCACTGTGGGGACGGGGCTGTTTGATCAGTGGTTCCGCCCGATGCCAGGCTGCCGGGGACAGCGGGCAGTGGCCAAACCGGCCCCACCGCATGCCTTCCGGCCCTGGGCAGGAATGCTATTCACGCAGCCTTGCACGGTTACCATTTCCGGGCTGGGCAGGAGCCCCCAGGAACCTCAGCAGGCTTCAAGCTCAGACCCCCAGACCAGCAGCCTGGGCCCTGGCTGTAACTGGGGAGCGGGGCAAAAGCACAGACCTGCCTGGCCCACAATGTGTCAATGTCTGGGTGGCCCCCGGGCACCCGGAGGCCAGTAGACTTGAGGGGGGACCAGTCCAGGCCTGGGCAGGCATCTGGGGCAGGGATGAGGGAGGAAGGAAGAGGGCGGGGTGAGGACACCTGGAGCGACACACAATGCTCACTGCTCCGTTCTCAGCTTTTATTGGGACCAAGCGCTCCCCCCCAGGGGAGGCCAGCAGCACAGCCGTCAGAATCGGGCACTTCCAGGCCCTGTGTGGGGCCCGGGCCGCCAGTGCCCGCCTGGACCGCGCTGCCCCCCACCCCTAGCATCCACCCCTTGAGGAACAACGGGCTCAGCCAGGTGCTTGGTAGCCCGGGGACAGTGCAAGGGCCTTGTGGCGTTGGCCCCGAGGGTCCATTTCAAGCAGAAGGAGGAGCCTGGCAGGAGCCCTGGCCGCAGCCATGCCCCTGCCCTCCGGAACCCAGTGTAGGTCACAATAACTTAAAAGACACTATAGACATCTGGACGCTATATAACAGTATAAGTTACCCAGGCTCCTCAGCAGAGGATGCCGGCCTGTGGATTTGGGGTGTCCTGGGGCTGGGAAAGGCAGGGGCCAGGTGGGGGCCATTCACAGCAGCCCAGACGCTTGGGGTATCCCGGTGTTCTCGGGTGTTGGCTGGACATGGTGTCAGCAAAACCACAGGGGACACTTGCCCCCGACAATGTTCAGGCTGCTGGGCACATTGGGAGCACAGAGATTGGTGGTGGTGGTGGCTTGGAGCCATTCACCGACCTCGGGCAGACCCTACCCTCAACGCCTGTCTCCTGAGGACAGAGCAGGGGCCCTCTGAGCCAGGCCTCCCATGCTTTCCCATGGTCAAGGTTTTGGGAGGAAGCGACCGGGAGGGAAAGGCCTGGGCCGCTTGGGGAGATATCTGGACAGCAGGGGTCCCTAGACTGCTGGCAGGCCCAGCAGCTGCCCCTCTCCCTGCCTGCCAGTTTTTCTGGCATTTGGGTCGACCAGAAGGACCAAGACGAGGCTCTGGGAACCTTGAAGGCACCTAGAGGGTGTATAGCCCCTGAGGCTGTGGTTGGGAAGGGAGTAGCCAGGCCTCCCAGGTGGGGGCTGCTGGGCATCTTCAGGGTGGGCTGACCAGGAACTAAGGTGGGAGCACCCACTCACAGCAGAAGGATCTCTGGCAAGTCCCTGCTCAGGCCTCAGTGTACCCAACTGTCAAGTGGGGCCAGCACTCCTGTCCACGTCCCAGCCTAGCCCTGCCGTCCCAGAGATCAGGCTGGCTCTGGGGTGGAAGAGACTCTGTAAACTGCAGGTGCCAGGCCAGTGCTCATTCAGGAGTGTGGAGGACTAGGAAGGGGACCGGACACTCCCGGAGCCTGGCACAAGCGACATTTTGATTTTTGTGATATGGTTTCCAAGAGGGAGGGAAGCTAGGCTGTCCTCTGAGTTCTTCCCCTTCTGGTCCCTGGTGCCTGGGACCTGCAGGGGTGGTAGGGATAGGACAGGAGGAGAAAGGAGAGGGACACTGGGGGCTGGGTGGATGCGAGTGCAGGTTAGGACTGGCTACGCATTTGTTAGTGTGGAGAATCCTCTTCTGATGCTAAGAAAACATAAATAACCTCGTCGCCCTCCGTCCACACTGCCCCAGGGGCGGGGATCCGTCTGGCAAGGATGGTCTTGCTGTCCAGCCACCAGGCAGGGAGAGGACCCTCTGAGTCTGTGGTCCAGGGCACAGGGCACCCTCAGGGTTCACTGCTGGCTGCCCGCTGGGACCCCGGACCTTGGCCCCCGGGCGCCGGGGGCCACAGGCGCGGTGCAGCGCGCCAGGCGCCCTCACTTGCAGGTGAAGACCTCGGTGCGCTCGCTGCAGGTGCTGCACTTGACATAGCAGCACCAGTGGAACTTGCAGTTGCACTGCCAGACCTTGGTGTACTGGTGTGTGTTGTAGCCGCGGCCACAGCACATGGTGTCGCAGCCGTCGGCGCCCGGCGAGGTGCGGTTGCACAGCCGGCCCTGCGTGCCCACGCTGCCCGTCGCCGCATCCTCCTCGCAGTAGTTGGGCGACTTCTCGATGTACACCAGGTCCGTCTCCATGGGCTTCTGGTAGCTGCGCAGCTGCTTGATGCGCAGGAAGGTGGGCTGCCGCAGCCGGCTGGCCCGCACCACCTCCACCTGCACGGCCGCGTTGTACTTCTCCTTCAGCAGGTGACCCACCTCGCGGAACTTGGGCAGTGTGGTCCAGCAGGTCTTGGTGGTACACGAGCCCGACACGCCGTGGCACTTACACTCCAGCTTCATGCGGTCTTCCAGAACCTGCAGCGGGCCGCACAACTCCACTCAGCGGGGTGGCCTGGTCCCTTGGGGCTCCCCTGGCTCCCCTCTTGGGCTGTGTGCCCACTAACAAAGGTCCCTCTATCTCAGCCTCAGCCTCTCCTCTATGGAAAGGGCAGTTTAGTTCCCATGCAGGGGACGCAGCAAGAGACACAAGGGAGCTTGCTGTACCTTTGGCAACCGTACCCACTGTGGGTGGGTATCATCAAAATATATGGTGAATAGCCGGGCGAGGTAGCGCATGCCTATAATCCCAGCACTTGGGAGGCTGAGGCAGGAGTGTCTGTGTGAGTTCGAGAGCAGCCTGGACTACAAAAGTGAGCTCAAGGCCAGCCTGAACTGCATAGCCAGACCCTGTCTCAAAAGAAAAAAAAAAAAAAAAAAAAAAAAAAAAAAAAAAAAAGGTGAATGTTCCATTTTCAACTAGCTTATTAAAGACGACTGGTTGCCATGGAAATCCTCCCCCTTACATCAAACACCTTTATCTCATGCCCCTCAAAACTTTCTGAAGCAGTGCTGGAAGTCCTCTTTCCTGTGTGTCTTTACAAGATGTGATAAAAGAACAAAATAAAAGAAACAATACAGGCGACACTGCTGCCTAGTGCCGCGAGAGAGGCAGGCCCCTCCAGCGCACGAAGGCGTAACCTCGCCAGCCTTACTTCTTCCTGGGTCTGACGTTGCGTGACTTCCCGCTCTCCTCCAAAGTCAAATGACCACAAAAGGGAAATGTTTTGAATCGGTTCAGGACACCAAAGCAGCCACAGCCGTGCAACGGAAAACCCTCAGGAAAGAGGGCTCTGGAGCTGCGGCAGGACCCGGCCAGGTGGATGGGATCAGTGTGCTCAACTTGAGGAATGCCTGTTCTGAGAGGCATATTCCTGGCAATGCGTTTTTTGGTGTAATCAATTTAAAAAAAAAATATTTTAGAAAGCATTCACAGCTGCATGCAGAGCTCTGCTCGATGTCAGCTCCCTGACAAGAAAACCGAGGCGGGAAGCCTGTGCAGGGGTACCAGCGCCACAGACACTTGGTGAGTGTGAGTGGCCCTCCCACCCACCTCTGCCCCTGCACCCTGGGCCCAGCACAGGGCTGCCTGTGCAGTCAAGGCTTGGTGCAGTCGCTCCTTGGTGGGTGCTGGTGGTCCCTGGGGACAACTGAGCCCAGGCTGAGATGGAGGCAAGAGTCACAGAGGCCCTGAGCTGGCCAGTCGTTGGTCTTTCTCCCCGGCTCCACAAGGGTGGGTGTAGCCCTATTTTCCTTGGCCCTCTCTGGCGGCCCCGGAAGGCTAATTCCCAGAGCCAGCCCTGACCCCGGGTACTCATTTACTCAGATCGAAAGGGCCCCGCCAGCCGGGCCTGAGTGAAGATGGGGAATCATTAGCTGCTGCCCCGCCACTGCCCAGGGGCCATTTGTCAGCTGTCAAGGCTCCCTCAGCTGAGCGCCGCAGGGGCTTGGGCCCCCGACCCTGAGGCCAGAACCCACCATCCAGGCACCTGCTGTCTGTCCCCAGCTGTGCCCCAGACACAAAAGCCCCCAGCAAGGGAATGGATGAGAGAGTGAGAGACAGGAAGGAGAGAGACAGTGCAGAGACGCCGCCGCCCTAGCGCCGTCCCTAACCCGGCTGCGTGAGAGATGTCAGAGGGGGCCCTGGGCTCACAGCCTGTGTGGGACACACACGGAGAGAGCAGTGCTTAGCAGGGGGCTTCTTGGAGGAGGCCATGCCTACAGCAGGTAAGGATGGATGAGTAGGGGCCCGTGAGACCACCAAGAGGAAAGGGCTTAACGCGGGTGCAGGCGGGGAGCTATCAGCCACAGAGAGCCTGTACTCCAGAGCTGTAAGAGCTGCGTGGACCGCGGCTAGGGCCCGGAGCCCAGGGAGACTCTGCTCTGATGGCAGGCTAGGACGAGAACTCAAAGGGGTCTGGGGACAGTGGTCCCAGGCCTCAGTCCTTCCCAGCCCTGCTGCCTGTCCTGCCATGATTGCCTCTCAGGACAGTGATGTCCAGGAGCTGGCCACACTGGGCCCCTTGGAGTCCCCTCCACTCAGGCTGCTGGGCTCTGGAGGGGTGTCCAGGCCAGTGGTCTGCCTCCAACTGCCACTTGGTGTCCCTGCCTAGGCCTCTAGCCTTGCTCTGGCTGGCTCCCTACACCCTCTTGCCCCCTCCCATCTCCTGGTTCCCACCCTGTCCAGGCAGCTAGCCTATGCCCTCCCTCGCACCCACCTGGGGACAGCCAGGCCCAGCCGCCGGCTGGTGACAGCTGTGGAGAAAGCCTACTGGGCAGGAGTTCGCACGGCGGGACAGAAGCCTCGCTTGGCTGGGTCGGGCCGCAGCTTGCGGGAAGTGATCACAGGGCTCAAGAATGCACCGCTTCCTCCTGCAGCACCCTCGCCATCATGGCGGCAGTGGCGCCAGGCCAGCCAGCACCACAGGGCACCAAGATGGCCCTTGTGTCCCGGGGGACCATGGGAGCCGGGAGCCAACGCTGGGCCCCTTCCCTGACTGAGGTCCCCTGCGGGGTACCAGTCGGGGATTCTGGGTGGCAGCCAGTGCTGCACTGGCCCAGGATGAGGGTGTGGCCAGGTCAGGAGCAGGGTTCACCTTCAACGAGGTTGGCGGCCGAAGTCCTTGGGCAGCGAGCCTGCTGTCCAGTGCCCCGCCAGCCACAGCCTGGGGACAGCCTGAGGCCCCCAGGGAGGCGTGCAGGCCTGTGTTCCCTGCCCTGAGGGCGAGCTGATCGCTGCCACACTGGCATTACTCCTCAACCTCAGGCTACCACGCTGTCCTAGCAGACAGTGGTGCGTGGGCCCAGGAGGAAAGGCCCATGCGTCAGGATGTCATGGGCTGGCCCCCAGCTCCTGAGCAGCTCTCCTTGTCAGCACTAGCACCCAGTCTATGACAGCAGGTAGAGGGATCCAGGGCGCCCCGTGTCCCCTAGGACTTCCTGTGGACCCCTCCCACTTCCCAAGTCACTGTGGAGGGAAGAAGCCACAGCCACCACCCGCCAGGTCTCCACCTGCAATATCCCTACTCTGGGGGTCACAGACCTGGGCTTAGCAGCCAACAGGCATCGCACCCTTGTGCCAGCATCACCTCAGGAGACCAGAGGAGACCCTGTCACTCCTTAGAGCCCAGCCCAGCCTGGGAAGTCTCCTGGGAAGGGTTGCAGGGGTCAAGGCTGTGTGTCGTGGCTCAACCCCTCTGACCCAACCCCACCAGGGACACCAGTCCATGGGGCCAGTGTTAACCAGGAGGGTTAGCCAGGGCCCCCTTCGTGTCCCCGGGCACTTTTGAAGGTGGCTGTACTAGAAGCAGGGCCTCTGCCGACAACACTATGGTAAGCAAGGTGATGTGACCATCCTGGAAACAGGTCCTAAGTCCAGACAGGAGAGAAGACAAGAATCGGGGAAGCCACATGGTCATAGAGGCAGGCTGCATGCACCCTGCCACTAGGACCCAGCGCTGCTAGGTGGGGCAGGGCCACCTCCCTGGAGCCTCCTGCCCCCAGGCTGGCCTCCACTATGCCCTTCCACTCCAGAGTGCCTGCCACAGCCAGCTAACCCTGGACTGTACTCTCCAAAGCTGTGAGCCAAATTAAACCGTTTCCCCCTTGTAATCATGTCTGTTAGGCATGGTATCTCAGAGTCAAGACAGCTGTCCAACGCCGCATGCCAGGATTCAGCCAACCTCCCCCAAGCAGCCCTCCCGGAGGCCTGCGAGCTGCCTGGGCAGGAGACCTTCTTCCTCCCCTGCTGTCCCCCGGAGCTGCAGGAGCCCCACCTTCAGCCTTCAGTCGGCATTCATGCCTTCCTTAGGTGGCCATAACCTGAAACCACCTGCCCTAGTACACTGTGCATGTCAAGGTAAACCTCCGCCTGTGTGACCCCTCCTCCCTTCCCGAGCTCCTCCTGCCCCTTCATTCTCCCTCTGGCCCTAAACATCCCACAGTGCTAGTCCCTTTTGGCCTCTGTGAAAGATGCCAGTCCCAAACCTCCACTCCTGAAAGCTCCCTGGCCACTGGCTCCTGGGTGACTCCGGCCCCTCCTGTGGGCCCAGCCCCCACAGCTGTGGCATTAGTGGCCTCCTCTCTGCCTAGTGCCTGGCTCCAGAAAGGGCAGGGAGTAGCTGGGCCTGGTGGCTCACTCCTGTAATCCCAGCACTCGGGAGGCTGAGGCAGGAGGATTGGTGCAAGTTCAAGACCAGCCTGGGCTACAAAAGTGAGCTCAAGGCCAGCCTGAACTGCATAGTGAGACTCTGTCTCCAAAAAGACCAAAAAACAAAACAAAACAAACAAACAAAAAAAAAACAGAAAGGGCAGGGAGTGTTTGCTGGATGAATGAGCGAGCGCGGGCGGGCCATGGTCCCTGGGGCGGAGGGGTCCTTCAGGCAGGAGGTCTGCCCAGGCCCAAGAAGCCCCTCGCGCCCCACACCCGGGGGAGCCAGATCCCGAGGTGTTCTGCTCCGCTGGCGGCCCTATCTCGGGCCATCTTGCCGCCTAGTGGCCGCCCCTCCCAGTCTGGTATCTGGGGCCCTCATCTCCCCGCAGCTGCTGCCGTAGCAGGCTCGCCTGACTTCTTCCCCAGTGTGTCCAGGCTGAATCCCCTCCACGACCCCCAGGCCTCTCGGCCCCTCCCGCCGCCTCTGTCCCTGCTCCAGGCACTCTTGTACGCTCGGTCCTGGGCCGCTCCTGCTCCTCCCCACAGCTGCCTGAGCCGCAGAAGGAAAGCTTCGTCCGTCCTCCAGGAAGTCCTCTTGGGTACCAGGGAGCCTGGGTCAGCGTCGGCACCCTACCCCGCCTACCTTGCGGCCGGCCTCATTGTTGTGCAGGTTCATGAGCCTCCGCGCGTTCTTCTTGATCTCGCGGGCATCCACGAAGCGGCGGGAGAAGTCGATGCCGTAGCGCACGTCGGCCGAGCAGCCACCCCACTTCCAGCCCTCGGCCTGGTTGTAGTAGCCTTGCTTCTCCCGGTCGCAGCCGCAGTTGCTCAGGTTGCCCTGGCTGCAGGCCGCCGTGACGGCGTGCGCCACGCCGGCAGCTGTGATGGCGTAGGTGAAGGCAGCCTCTCGGCTCCCTGTGGGTGGAGAGGCGAGAGGCGCGGTGTGCTGAGGCCCCGGCTCCACGAGTCGCACCCAGGCCAGAGCCTCCCTCTCCAGGCAGCCTCCCAGATGGCTCACTAGAAAGGCATTCTCGTTAAGGCATTATCGTTGTTGGCTCCGCAACTCGCACCCAGGCCAGAGCCTCCCCCTCCAGGCAGCCTCACAGACGGCTCACTAGAAAGGCATTCTCGTTGTTCGAATTCCTCAGGCGCCTGCCTGATGGGACCGAGGCCCCTCGGGCAGAGTCAGGCCATCTTATCCCCACAACTCACTGCTCGAAGTTGTGTAAGCCCAGTGCAGGCTCCAGGCTGGGCGCCCCAGGAGAGGCCACACTCTGGCGCTGGTGCCCACAGTTGTCTAAGCACAGGCAGAGCAGACCCAGGGCCAGCAGCATGGGGCAGCTGCACCTGGGCCAGCTCCCTGCACGAGCCTATGCAGCACCCGCCAGCGCCAGTCCCCGTGTGCCTGGTTGTGGGCCTCGCTGCTGGGCCTGGACCCATTGAGCTCAAAGCGCACGCCCAGACTTGCCCCAGAGGCTGACCATGTGCCGTGGGCCCCGGCTCCTGCTGGGGCCTCCAGGGGCCCCTTCCCCAGTAGCTTCCATTAGGAGACGACCCGCATGGGCAGGAGGAGAGGCTTCTGTGAGAAGGCCCAGGGCTGAGAAGGATGAGGGCATCAGTGACCACTGTTCTCCACCTGGAAAGACGCAGGGGTGGCATCACCGCCTGCCCAGGCTTGGCCCACACTATACCCTGGCAGCTCCAGCCACCCCTAGGGTGCACGCTCCATAGAAGGCTGTCCCTTATCCTTCTGCTGCACGTGGCAGGCAGGGCATGGAGCCCACGCCCCGAGTGCAGGGCAACCGGGCTCAGAGGCTGCGGCTGCAGCTCCACGGTTGGGCACTCTGGCCCTGCAGGGACAGGGATAAGCTGCCCCAGGTCCCCAAGGACTCTGAGGACACCAACAAAGGGCCCTGCAGGGAGGTCAAAAGGTAGCTTGGCAGGGGAGGCACAAGTGAGCTCCAGAGTGTGTGTGTGTGTGTGTGTGGGCGTGCACACGCACATTGGATGTAGTGGTGTGTGGGTCCATGACACCTGTGAGCAGGTGGTGTGTGCATGTGTGGCACACCCACTCCTGGGGACTCAGCAGGACATGGTGGCAGGAGGTGGCAGTGGGTGTGGCCAATACAGTGCTCCACATGTGCTTTCTGCACAGCCACTGTCCACAGCTGGACCCAGAGCTCACCCTGGCAACACTAGCAGTGGTATTCTGAGACAAGGTCTTGCTGTGTAGTCGAGGCTGGCCTTGAGTTCACTATGGAGCCCAGGCTGGTCTCGAACTCACCAGGATCCTCCGGCCTCAGCCTCTCGAGTGCTGGAACTATAAGTGTGCATCACCATGCCAACAGGCAGTGGATTTTGACTCCCACATCTTCTGTGTGCGGTACTGGGGTTGCACCCAAGGCCTTTGCACTGAGCTACATCCCCAAGCCTTTTATTTCTTTATGTTGAGACTAGGTCTTGCTAAATTGCCGAGGCTGGACTTGAACTTGTGATTTTTCTGCCTCAGCCTCCCACTGTGCTGGCATGACATGTATGCACCACCAAGCCTCCCTGGAGTTTGCGCTCTTAAGAAGCAGCTCGTGGAGTCAGGGAGCAGCCCCTACTCCCACACCTGTGCCCTCTCTTTGTTCTCACAGACCCTCATGACCAGCAGAGGGCACAGGTCTGCTTATCATCCCATTTCACAGATTAGGAGACTGAGGTACAGGCATGAGTGACTGAAGCAGTATTTGCACCCAGGCTGCAATTCAAAGCTTAAGAAGCCTTGAAAATCGCTGAGGGCCTGGTGGTTGGGTCCTTGGAAGCCACTGGGTTGGAAATGCAGCTCCTATATCGCCCTGTGATCTTAGACAGGAGGGGACCAGCCAGGCAGGCCCAGGGCCCAGCTCCCGTCCTGTCCTGAGGCGCAGACTCCGTTACTCAACATTACTCACCCGCCTGGCCCTCCCACTAACTCCTTTTCGATCTGGATTTAAGGAGCCCAACCCCTGCCCCACCTGCCCAGAATCAGGAGTGAATGACAGAAGTTATGTGGGGACAGTCAAGGGATACCCAGGGCTGTACGAGGTGTGGCCACCGGCATGGCATTCTGGGTGCTTGGCACACGGCGTGTGGTGTCTCGGGATCCTTATATCTGGGAGGAAGGAGCTGCTGCTCCATTTTACAGATGGGCTGAGGACTCCACAGCTCACCACATGGAGCCTGAGTGTGCCCGGGGGCAGAGACACCCCTGGGCCCTGCTGGGGGCCCTCATCCCCCCAGTATGCTCCCTCTAAGGCACTTAGGTGTTTTGAGACAGTGTCTTGGTATGCAGTTCAGGCTGGCCCGGAACGGGAAGCTATCCTCCTGCCTCAGCCTCCACATGCTGGGCCTATAGGTGTGCACCACTGCACCTGACACTGGATGCTTAGATTTGGAACACCTGCTCCTGTGCCCCAAATGTGGACAGTCTTGGACCCCAAACTTCACTCTGCGGGCCGCAATAGCTCCCAAGGCCTCAGAGAGTGCTCTCAAGGCTAGTGTGACCCCTGTCCTCAGCCTCCACTCCCTGCAGCCCACCGTAACTACGGTGACAAAAGGAGCCTCTGGCTTCCACCTACCCACCCTGGGTGGCAATGGCAGTCCCTTTCTGTATTCCCGGGGCCCAGGTTCTGGACACAGCTACCCCCCCTCCCCCCGCCAAGTGTTCCTCCTGGCAGGTGACCCTCCTCCAGAGTCCCACTCTCCATGCAGGCTTTGACCCCTGACCTGGCAGAGCAGGGCAGGGTGGGGCACATTCCTGGACCCTTCCTGTCTCCATGGCAACCCAGATAGGGCTAGCAGATCCATCACACAGGTAGGAATGCTGAGCCTTGAGGCCAGAGGGGACCAGCTCAGGCTCCAGGCAGGCTGCTGTCATCTGAGCTCTGTGGCCCCTGCAGGTGTTCTGGGGGAGGGGCGCCCAGGCCAGCACCAAAGCCATAGCCCAGGGCACTCAGGAAAAGGGTGAGGCAGCCACACTGGCGCCCGCTGCACCCACAGCCCCAAGTGGTACTCTGGGTCCTCAGGACCTGACCTGGGATCTTGACCCTCTCTGGACCTGAGCAGTCAGGGACCAGCATGTGAGCCTTGGGCAGAAAGGCTCCTCGGGGCCTGGGCTGGAGAAAGACCACCACATGTGGGTCTCTCCTGCTGTGCCCCAGCAGACCACTCTCAGGGCCACACGTGGGGCCTGACATGGCTGGCAGCCCCACCTGCTTGGGCCTGAAAACGGAGCTAACAGCAAAGAGGACGTGTGCTGCTGGGGCTAGCTGGACAATTGCATGTGAGGCAGCATCCCCCCCCCCCGGCCCTGCCCATTGTACCCCAAAATTCACATTCCACAGAAGGCCGGATATGAAGCAGCAGGGGCCACCAGAACCCTGGGGGATGGGGCCCCTGGGGACCACCCAGCTTGGTCCTTTGCTTAGCTTATGCAGACCCAGGCCCTCCTCTGTGAGTGGCAGAGGGGTCAGAACAGACCTGTTGTTCCTCCTGGCTGTCCTCAACCACTTTGCAAAGCTGCCTGGGACACGGTTGTATCCACAGGGACACCACACTCATTTAAGAGAGGATTAAAGGCCTAACGGAGTTCACAAGGACCCAGCTCACAGCACTGGGGAGGCCACGGCCCCTGGTCCCCCTTAGAAGGACGCCCATGACTGAGAGGTTCAGGCTGGGAAGGACCTCAGGGATGGTCTGGTGCCACTCGTGCCTCCAGCCAGGGGCCCGAGGGCCAGAGGTGGGCAGCACATGACCCAGGCCAGCTGGAGGCTCTGGACATGGGGGAGCAGGGTCTGGCACGCTAGGGGACCCAGGTGTGGCTTAAAGTCCTTCTGGAACCAAGAGATGAGAGTGGATGCCTGGAGTCTGGCCCTGAGCTCAAGTTGAATGCTAAGACAGCCAGCTGTGTGGCCTTGGGCCGGCCATGGGGGTTTTCTGTGTCCCTGTGTCTCTGCCAAGGAATGAGGGCCACTTCCATAACATGGCCAGGACACCTGTCCTCCAAGCCTGGGCTCTCAGGGCAATGCCTGTCCCTTCATGGGACACACATGCGCCCGCACCTGCACACGGTCTCCTAAAGACACGTCACTAACCGTCAAGGTCACACAGACCCACACCACAGAGACCTCTTTCTCTCTGCCCACAGGATGGTGAAAACAAAAGACCAACAACAGCAAGTGCTGGGGAGGACTGGGGCGATTGGGCCCCAAGCGCAGCTGGTGCGTGCGGGAGGGGCCGCCACGGTGTAGGAGCGCTTCCAACAGGGGTCAGGGTTATCACAGCGGGCAGTGAGCCACCCAGAGGGACGGCACTGGGGTGCGAAGGCGTGGCCCAGCACCCGGTGTGCGCCCGCTCATGGCATGCAGTTTGTGACAACAGCCATGCACCGGGGCTGAGGGGACAAGAAAAGTCTCCATCTCTGCACTCTAGAACACTGCTGTGGTTAAGAAAGAGAAGAAAGATGGATGCGCACTGGGGCCTGGGCCTTGAGGCTGCCACAGCAGGCAAAGGAAGCAAACACTAAAGGCCTTGTTCTGTCCAGCTCCATGAGCGAGGCAGCACGTAACTCCCTCCCTTCCTTCCTTCCTCCCTTCCTTCCTTCCTTCCCTCTTGATCTTCCTCCCTCCCTCCCTCTCTTCCTTTCCAGGGTACTACAGACTAAACCCTGGCTACATCTCCAGCCTTTTCTTACATTTTTCATTTTGTGGCAGGGTCTCACTACTTCTGTGAGCTGCCCAGGATGGGGCTACTTACTGTAATCCACCCCGGCTCGGCCTCCCCAGGTGTGTGCCACTGTACCCAGTTAGGCACAAGTTTGTTTGCTTTAGTTTTTTGAGGAAGGGGTGACTGTTCTAATTTTTTTTTTTTTTTAATTTGAGGCACCAGGGTTTGAACTCACGACCTTGCACTTGCCAGGCAGGCACTTGTGCCACAGAGCTATCTCCTCAGCCCCTGTTCTAAAGTTGACTGTGGATGCCACTCTGGGAGACTGAGGCAAGAGGATTTCAAGTTCAAGCCTAACTCGAGCAACTTAGAAAATTAGCAAAGTCCAATTCCCAAAAACATGGGGGAGGGGCCAGGAAGCACGGTTCAGCGTGCCGAGGGCCGGGGCTCCATCGTTAGCACTGTGACCAGTAAGTAAGTCAATCAGATTGTGGCAGAAGCCGAGCAAGCCTTGGGCATACAACAGCCACAGAGGGGTGGGCAGGACCACAAGAGGCTGTGTGCTCCCTGAGCTGAGTGGCGTTCCGTGGTCTCACGGTGGCCGCATCAGTACCAAACAGGCCCCCACCTCATGAACAGGGGCCCAGGCCCTGCTGAGGCAAGGAAGGCACTGTGGTCACACACAGGTCACTTGCAGCCCCAGCTTCCGCACTCAGCCCCACTACTGCTCAGATGGGGAAGGCCCACCAGGGCCCAGCATGCAGCCCGAGTCCTCTCTCGCTCGCCCTGCCCAGTCACATGCGTCCCAGGCACCCCATAGGCAAGACTGACAGGTTGCAGCCTATGGGGTGCGGATCACGGGGCTTGCAAGTGGGAATGGAGGGACCAGCTGGCAGGGGTGCTGGAGGAGCTGGGGAGGACAGCGAGGAAGGAGGATGCTGAAGATGTGTCCCCCACAGCACGCTCACACAGGAGCGACCTTCCGGGGAGCAGTGTTCCTGGAAGGAGGGACAGCAACGCAAGGCCTCTGGGGCAACAGTGAGCCAAGAGGGGTCTCTCCCACAAGCAGCAGCCATGTGACTGTCCTCAGGGAACACTGTGGGTCAGGGAGCTGATTCTAAGGGGGGGTGCCTTGGAGAGGGCCGCTCCCTCCAGCTAGGGTCTGAGGGTCCCACAGAAAGCCACCACAGGGGCCCTGCCAGGTGAGAGCTGGGATGCCACCAAGGGGCAGCCCCAGAGGCGGCGGCTGTGCCCTCGAGGACCCTGCAGAGGGCTACCTCTGGGGAAATGGGGATGGGAGGGTGAGTCTGGCTGCTGATGGCTTGGGGTGCCCAGGATAGGAAGGCAGGCTGGCACTGGTGAGACAGCCCCAGCCCTCCCCCTGACCCCAGACAGAGTCCGAGCTGCAGGGCCTTGGCCCCGCCCTCCATGCCTGGGCCTCAGTTTCTCTAGGTGGCTGGTGGGAGGTGCCTGGGTTTCCTTGAAAACCTCTGAAATAGCAGGCAGGCAGGGCAGAGTTGGCATCAACCCAAGTTGGCCTTGCAAGACTTACGGGTCAGCCTGAGCCCCAGCCAGCCCAGCCCCTTAGGTCCCCAAGATCCTCACAGGCCATCCCCAGGCCACACCCTGATGTTACCTAGTCAAGCTAGTGCCACCCAGTGTCCAGGTTTTGACACTGGACCTGGGAACAGAAGCTGAAGGCTCAGACCAGGCCTGAGGTGAGGCAGGGCTAGGCCAGGGGAGTCCGAGGTGCCCAGGGCCAGCCGGGTCTTGGATCTGGGTGCAGCTGCATCAGAGCCTAGAGCTCCCTGCAGGCCCAGCTCAGTCACAGGGGCCTGTGGGGGTCTCCTTGAAGCCACCCTGCTCCTGCCCAGGTGAACGGAGACCACAGCCCATGCTGGGTGTGGCCACCACAGTGCACAGATCGTTGCCTTCCCGTACCCAGTGCAGGCCTCTCCCAAGTCCTCGCATGGAAGTGTGTGTATAGGGGTATATGTCTATGTGCACACGTGTGCACACGTGTGAAAGTGCATGTGTGGCAGTGTACATAGGCAAGTACACATGTGTCTGTGCCTGTGTGTCTGTAAGTGTGCACATGTGCGTGGGGGCGCGAGGTCACCGTGTGTGCTGTCCCCACTGGGGAGTGTCCACCAGTCTCTGTCCTGCCCTCTCGTTGCTCTCTGTCGGGTGCCTTCTCCTAGCCCCACCCAGTCCGCCCGGCCCAGCTGACTCAGAGTCTCCGCACTAAGCCCTTCCCGTCCTCATCATAAACAGCCCTGAGAAGCTGCGCCAGGTCCGAACATGCTGGCGCCCGCATGCCCCAGGCCTTTGTTCCGACCCGGGCGGCCTCGCAGGCACGCTGTCCCCTGTGGTCCTGTGCCAGCCCGCCAGGCCCAGAGCAGGAAGGTGAGGTGGGCCCTGGAGTGAGGAGACTGGGTGAGCCACAGCTCCTCGGGCAGCCCCGGATCCTTCATCCATCAAGGTTGTTGACAAAATCCCCCCAATGCCTGTCCATGGTAATGCAAGAGCCTGTTCTTTCCCGGGCCTGGACTCCACGGGGCTGGACGCCCACATCTCCAGCTCAGTATGGTCAGGCTCAGCCCCTCCAGGGCCTCCTCAGTCTACAACATGCAAATAACAGAACCTGAAGCCAGTAACACTTGTCCCTGAGCCACGGTATGAACCCCACAGACAGCCAGAGTTGAACCAGCTGGCCCTGCCCCTCCCGGGACCCTGTGGCCTTTGTCCTGCCCTGGTGGCCCAATGTGCAGAGCCCTGGCCCCAGCTCCAGGCTCCTGTGTGGAGCTCATGCTGACTGTGTGGAATAGCCCTTTCCTGAAGACAAATCGAGTAGCCTGCCATCAGTCTTGTAGGCTCAGCTTACCAGGCTGTGCCCAAGGTCGACTGGAGAGCGGGAGACTGGAGACTAGCCCAGCTGGGGTTCCCCTCTGCTCATGGTGGCCTCGGAGGGCCCAGCAGTCTGGGAGCAGAGGGCACACGTTCAGGGCTGCTGTGGTGCAGGTTTCTGTGACACCTCTGGGACAGTGCCCCACCAGCCTGAAGTGGGCTTGCTGCCTTGGTCTGCAGGGAGTCTGTGACTCTGACCTTCAAACCCCAACTGCACAGTACATCCTGGCCGCTGGGATCCTGGGCCTAGGAATGTCTGGGGGCAGATGGGGCTCACAGGGGAAGATGAACAGGTCATGGGGCCATGAGGCCTGTGGACCAGCAGCAGGGTCTGCTGACAGGGGTGTGGCCTGCAGGCCTGATGCGGGGCTACTGCTGGGGGTGTGGTCCATGGGGCTCGCTCTTCTTGAGCTCTCATCCCCAGCCTCCCATTCATTCAGTCAGGGCATCCTGGTGCAGCCCTGGCTTCACATGGCCCTGGTGCTCAGTGCATGCAGGACAGCAGTGATGCCAGGGCACTGCCCCCTTGCACTGCCCCCAGGAAGCAGCTGCTAGGCAGCCTGTGCCCCACCCTGCCCTTTCAGGATGGTATCCTGGGACCAGCCTGTAGGACCCCGGTTTCAGTATCCCCGGGGCCTGACTGGGTGAGCAGGGACTTTCTGTAACGAGCAACCAGGACGGAGGCCCACGTCTGCTCTCAAAGCCTGCTGTGGCCTCACACTGCCCACACTTGGGTCACACATACGAGATCTCAGTGCTCCCAGCCAACCTTGGCTGTGGAGAGGACACGGAAAGGACAGTGCTGCCCAATGTATGCCTCCCCTGGGCCTAGTCTGCAAAGCCCCACCAGGGCAGCAGCAGCACGTACCCAGGAGCTGCGCTCTGCCCCCTAGGCCTGCGTCCCCGACACCTGGGTCGCCCCAGCCAGCCCAAGCCGATGTGGCACACAGCAAGGCCACGGCTGAGGCCCGCTGGGACAGGAAGCACGGGAAGGAGGCCCCGTGCGGAGCTTACCCACAGAGCAAAGGCAGTGGTGACAGCTGCAGCTCGGTGGCTGTGGGCCACTCACACGAGCTGGGATTAGGGTGGCCCCTATGCCTGGTCATGTCCAAGGCGGGCACATGATGGGCGGGGCTCCCCGTCCCTGGCAGCCAGGCATGGCCGGGCCGCGCACGGGCATAGCCTGGCCTGGGAGAAGCTGCCAGGCATGAGGGGACTGTGTCAGCTCAGAGAGGCCCAGTGCACCAGCACCACAGGCCCCAGGGAAGGCCAGCACAAGGTCCTCATGCACAGATCTGCCTAGAGGGAGCTCCTGGAGGCACACAGGCCTCTACACAGACGCACGAGCTCTGCACAGGGGTCGGTTACCAGGTAGGGGTTCTCCTCAGCCCTCGAGAGGAGGTCTGGTGCAAGGTCACAAGCAGAGCCTGCAGGGCCTGTCCTCCTCTTGAACACAATCATTAATGAGCATACATGAGTGGCCATTCCCACCCGTGCCCTGGGGCCCTGCCAGCTCACGCCCAGGCTCCCATCCGTGCGCAGCACCTGGCATGCCTCTGATGTAGGCCACCTCAATGCTCATGGTCGCCAGCAGCAAGCTACGTCCTCTGGGGACAGGAAGGACCCGGGGACCCAGCCTTGGCATCAGCAAGACTGCCTGGTACAGGGTGTAGGCAGGCCCAGGAGGACCTAAGGGTGGACCTAAGGATTTGGGGAGGATGAAGCCCCAGAATGGGGTGAAAAGCAGTGACCTGCCCCGTGGAGCACAGGAAACAGGAGGAGACGACAGGAAGGGTGAGGTGTAGGAGGGCATTAGCTTCATCCCAGAGAAATAGGGAGCTACTGCAGGTTCTAGAAGGGACACAGCATGGCTTTTGCTTAACCTAGTAACGGGCTGGTGGGAAGGGACCAGAGAAAGCCCGGCAGGGACAGGGGCAGGGGCAGGGCAGAGGGGTGGACCGTGCAACGACACTGGGGCTTCGGCAGGGGTGACGGGCCAGGTCAGTGGGCCCTGGAACCAGAGGCAAGAGCAGAGGGTGCGGGCACCCTGGAGGAAGGACCCCCGGCAGGCCAGAGCAGGTGCAGTGCAGAGACTGCAGAGAGAGCAGGGTGGCACAATGAAGCAGGGCCCTGCAGGTGGCCATGGGTGGGACCAGGGGCACAGGCAGGGCTGGCACAAAGGCTGAGGCCCAGAGAGCAGAGCGCAGCCCCCATGCAAGTGCTGTCACTTCCTTCCATCAGTGCCTCGGGGGCACAGTGGTCCCCACTCCACCCCTGTTCCACCACAGGTCCTGAGGCACCAAGCATGACGCTCAGGTGACCTGGGGCACCAAGAGCAGGCCAACAGCTGTGTTGCCCAACAGGGACAGTGCATGGAGCCATGCATTCACGGGGTGTGGAGGCACATGGGCAGAGGGGTGGTGGCCTGGGCAGGTGTCTGGGGTCTCCAGCTACCACCCTCTGCCCATGTGCAAAATGACTGCCACACAGCAAGGAAGACCAGAAGGCTCCCTGTCAGGTGGTAGCCGTGACGTCAGGCCTTAGTTTCCCCACATGGGAGTGGGGGAGCAGGAGGGGCCATGCATGCAGGTGGGTACCAGCACAGAGCAGGCACCCAGCTGGCACCTGGCGGGATGGAGCTGCACTTGGGTGGCAGAGCCTGGGGGAAGAGGTGGAGCTGCCCTCCTGGCTGCGCCAGGTGCCACCCACGGCTGCTTACCACAAAGGGGCCCCCAGGGGCTTTCTTTGGTGCCACCCCAGCCCCACGCCTGCATTCCCAGCCCTGCAGAGCCGGGTGCTGGCCTGTGTCCCAGCAGCTGTGGCCCTGCTCCGTGGCCCAGGCTTCTGGGATCGAAAGGTCTTGTTGTGCCTGCAGGCTGGGCACCTGCGAGCCTGGCAGTAGGCACCCCCAACTGGCCCTCAGACAGGCTCCGCACAGGCAAATTGCCGTCCCTCCCTTGGGCCTTCTGCAGCAGTTTACTGAGCCTGGGCTGCCTGTAGGCGAAGGGAGGGGCCCCAGGGACTCAGATGAGAAACTGTGGGCCCAGAGCTGCCTGGGGTTGTGCCTGAGGTCACACAGTGGCTTTAGCTGGGCCAGGTAACAGAAGTCACAGGTGTCCCCTAGGCTACTCCAGCTGCTCTCAGACAGGACCCTTCCTGGGCCTCAGTTTCCTTGTCTGTGAATGGGCGTGGTAAGGCCAGTGTCCAGGATGTGAGAACTGAGGGTGGCCATGAGGACCCCAGGACTGGGCCACTTGGCACAGCATGGTGGGCCCTGCCCACCACCTGCCCTGGGCCAGTGCCTGGAACACCTCCCACCCTGGGCAGGGGGTCATATCCTGGTCGTCAGGCCCCAAGGATTCCCCTCACTAGATGCCAACTTCCCTTCTTCTGGGGTCAGGAGCAGAGGCCTAGAGACAGCAACACCTGGTTCTACACAGCTGCTGGCACCTGAGACATGCCAGGCCCCACCCCAGCCCCAGCTGCCAGGCTCCTGCGCCCATCGGATGGAGTCCCTTGCCCCACAACCCAGAGCCTGGGCCTGCGGCCTATGTGTGGGATCTCCTGGTCCACACAGGGTGGGGTCCAGGGCCTAGTTCCTGACCAAGTCCCACTAGGGGCCCCACAGTCAGGCCTGGGCAAGACCAGTGGCACAGAACCAGGACAGCGACGTGGTAGGGAGGTAGGCACCGGCTCCCGCCCTCTGGCTTAACGGGCCCCAGTCGCCCTTACCTACGCGGAGCTCCTGCCCAAAGACGGTCTTCTCGCCGAGGGCGGAGCAGTTCCAGCGGCCAAAGCGGAACTGGTACTGGCACTCGTTGATGCCCATCTGTGCCCCCTCCCCTATCACGATGATGGCATCGGGCCGGCTCTGGCAGATGGCGCGCTGCCTCGGGGCCAGGCCAGGAATCTTGTTGCATATGATGTTGGCTCCCAGGGCCACCACGGACGACAGTGCTCTGCAGAGGCAGGGAGAAGAGACAGGCATGAGGCTGGGTGGGCAGGCGGCACCCTCCCCTGTGGTACCTAGCAGGGCAGAGTCCAAAGTGAGCCAGCAGCTGGACCCCCCACCCTGGCACTGACTCCAGCCTTAGCTCTTGTGTGAGCTCAGGAAGGCCCTGAGCCTCAGTTTCCACACGTGCAAAGTGGGTATCTGAAACGTCCATGTCCAGCACTGGGTCACAGCCAACCCAAGGAAAAGGCTGCTGGCCTGAGGGACCGGCCATTAGCATTGCCTTCATGCATCTGGATGCCTGGTAGATGCAAAAGGAAGCAAAGGTGATATCTGCTCTGCACCTTCTGTGTACCGGGCGTGGCAAGTGCCGCCTTGCAACGGGGAGTCCTTCCACGGGTACCCGGAGGGCACCTTTGTAATAGCAACTAGCAGCTCGCAGGCAGGAAGGTACTTGCTAAGCTTGCCCCCAACTGGAGCTATTACCAGCCTGATTGTTTGTTTTTCTAATTGGGCAAAATTCACATAACATAAAATTAACCAGTTTAAGAAATACAGCGCGGCGGCACTCGGTGCCAGCTCACGGTTGCGCAGCCACCGCTTCTACCGAGTTCCAAGGTATTTTCATGGGCCCAAAGGGAGGCTCCAGACCCAGCAGCAGTCTCCCTACGCTCTCCCCCACTCCCAGGCCCTGGGAACCGGTAATCTGTGCCGTGTTCCCACGGACTGGCCACGGAGTGCGGATTCTCACAACACGTGGTCCTGGAGCATTGCCAAATTATGTGTGTCCCGCACCCATGCCTCCTTCCTTTTGGGGGCCGAGTACTATTCCAGGGCCCGCAGGTCTCACCTGCGCCGCTCTGAGCATGCACGTGTGGATTTCTGCCCGCCCCCCATTGGGTCCGGGTGGGGGAATCTTTCGGGGACAGAGCGGGGAGTGGAGCAGCTGGGCCGTGCGGTCATTCTTTGGCCTTCTGGGCACGGCTGCCAGCTGCGTGCCACAACCCCTCATCAATTGTTTGGTTCCAAGCACCCGGAGAAGGACATCAAGGGAGGAGGAGGGAAGGGCCTGTGAGAGGCCGACCGGAGCTGCTTGGAGTGCAGCCCGGTAGAGCCCCCTTAGCTGCTGTCCAGCCCCGGGGCCCCTGCTGCCTCTGAGAAGCCAGGCAGTGTTTTTCCAGGGTGCCACACGCCACAGGCAGCTGCACAGCCCCCGTGTGGCCTGAGTCCCCAGCACGTGCCACAGCCGGGCGATACTCAATACCCAGCCGCCCGCCCTCAGCTAAGCCGGCTGAGACCCCCCGGGTCTGAAGCCCGCACAATGGGTGGAGGAAAGGACATCGGGCGGGCGGGCGGGGCTGGGACCTGGCTGGAATCTGGAGAATTCAGCCCAAAGTAACTGTAGATGCTCAGAGGCCCAGCGGCCCGAGACATGAGCTGGATGGGAACCTGGCCGGGAACCGGCCACCACCGCGGACTACAGCTGCTTGGATTTGGGGCCTGGAGCTGAAGAACTCTCACACTTCCAGCGGGGAAAGGAGCTCAGGAGAAGCGTCTGGCCTGGACCGAGGGACAACAAGGGGCTCCAGAGCCGAACACCTGCAGGAAGGCACATGGAGCCATTTCCCAGGGAAGGACACACAGATGGCCACAAAGCCTCGAGGACAGCCTCACGCTACCCTGGAGAAGCATACTTGTGCCCCCAGAACCCTGGGAGGCTAAAGACAGGAAGACTGTGAGCTAGAGCCCAAGTTGGGCAACTTAACAACCTACAGAGACGCTGTCCCAAAACAAAGAGCTGGGGCTAGAGCTTGTTGTAAAGGACCCAGGCTCCATCCTCAGTACCACAGACAAACAGAACACCACCGGGATGGTACGATGGAGAAAATAAGAGAGCTGGGAAATAACATCAGGGAGGATGTGGAGAAACAGCCCTTTCCCACGGCAGGTGGGGTGTGGCACACGTGGCTGCCGTGGTCCACAGTTTGCCAAGCACTGAGCATAGCTAGCATAGTTGCTTTCCTTGGTAGACACACATACGAAGGGAGTGAAGACACACAAAAAACATGTACACAACGGTTCACAGCACAACTCACGTCGGCACGGATAACCCAAAGGTTCGGTACCAGAGGAGCAACAGATGTGTCCTATGTGCCTCCACCTGGTGCTTAAAAATTATGACGACACCCAGGCCTCCTCCACCCGGTGGAGAGCGGGACCGGGGTGTACAGGGCTTCGGGGTGGAGGACCTAGCGCCAGCACCCCAGGAGACAGCCAGTGGGCAAAGGGGAGGAGGAAGGGCCAGAAGTATAGCTCAGTGGACTAAGCGCTTGCTCAGGTAAGCACAGGGGCCAGGGTTTGATCTTTGGCTTCTCTCATGGCGCCGGCCCTGCCCCTGGGTGTGCTGGGCCAGCAATGGAGTCTGAGCGTGGTGACGCACGCCTGTAATCCCAGCACTCGGGAGGCTGAGGCAGGAGGATCGGTGTGAGTTCGAGACCAGCCTGGGCTACAAAAGTGAGCTCAAGGTCAGCCTGAACTGCATACTGAGACCCTGTCTCAAAAAGACAAAAAAAAAAAAAAAAAAAAAAGAATTTTTTATTTTATTTATTTATTTATTTATTTTCTTGTTTCAGAACCTTTGTTCGTCTATTCACTCATTTTTATGGCGCAGCATGTGGTGCTGGGGATCGAACCTCGGTCCTTGAAGACACCCAAGCTTCCCCAAGCAGGTGCTTTAGACCACTGAGCCATCCCACTGGGCCCTTAAAAAGGTTTTTAAAAGGAGAGAAGGAGGAGGCACCAGGGACCAACACACCGTCAGGTATGGCCAGAATTCAGCAATCAGTTGGAGCCAAGTCCCTTTGCGGCAGACTTTCCCACTCAGGCGTGAATGCTCCTCCACTCGGGATTCACTGTACCCAAACCTTCCAATGCGGGCTCACAGGGGAGGAGAGGAGCACACAGAGAGCAGGAGCTGCCCCAGCGATCCCAGAGACAGGCCAGAGCAGGGACGAGACCCGCTTGCTTTGTGTTTTTGTTTTGTTTGTGTGGTGCTCAGAATTCAACCCAAGGCCTTCTCTTTCCACGTGTTCCCATTTTGAGGCAAGGTCTCAACATGGCCCAAGCTGGATTGAGACTTGCAATCCTCCTGCCTCAGCTTCCCCAGAGTGCTGGGATTACACGTGTGTGCCTTCTGCTCGTTATTCTCAGGATAGTCTTGAGTCCAAATCCTTGATTCATGGATTCATTCAATGACTCATTCATTCATTGCGGGTGGTATCCTAAGCACCACACCTGCCCTGGCTGCTCCAGGGTGATGCTCCTGTACGCTGGCAATAACTGTGCTCGGAGGCCACACCCCAGGCACCTGAGCAGGGCCCCAGCAGGGAGACCAGGGAGGCCGGGTCACCTGTGAGCTGGGAGGAGCTGGGCGGGGGCGTTGGTGCTGGCTTCTCCGGTGGAAAGTTCTGCTCTGGGCTCGTCCCCTGCACTACGCAGGGGCCCCAGAGCTCAGGCAAGACGCCACAGGGGAGGGCCCAGCTGCGAGTTTGGACGCTTTCCTCACCCTGGCCTGGCCCAGGGCTTCATTCAGCAAGAGGTCCGAGGAGAGGTCCCATCCTGTTAAAGGGTGGGGTGTGCGCTCTGTCTCAGCGCGGGCGGGGGCTCCATCACACATGCCTCCATCTGGCCGTGACCCTGGGGTGGGAGAACACTGCCCCTGGCTTCCTGCCCTTCTGCCCTCGGAGAACCAGGGTCTATCTGGGGACTGGACCTCCAGGAGCCCCTGGGCAGCCCATCCCAAACAGGGCTAACCCAGAGGCATCTGTTGCCCAGGGGACCCACAGAAGGATGGCTGTCCTCTGGCAAGGGGCCACCCTCACAATGTCTGAGGGTCAAGGACAAGGTGTGTCACTGGGCAGGGCCGGTGACAAAGTGTTAGCTGGCTGGCAGGGCTTGGGCTCCACCCCTACTCCTGCCAGACCCTGGAGCTCCAGGGGTCCCCCACTGGGCCTCCTCCCTTCCTGTGCTGGTGGAATTTCAGTACTGGTTGTATTGTCTCTGCACTTGGTCCCCTAGCTTTGACGCAGGCACGCAGTGGGGCTAGGGCCCAGGCTACACACACCACTTCCCAGGGCAAATGGCGATGGCCAGGCCCCTGCCTGGCAGGTGAAGGGCTGGGGCTGGGGTGCCCGGCTCACTGTGGGACCAGAAGACAGGTGGCTCTAGACTCGGGCCCCTGAGGTAGAGGGGCGCCACCCAGAGCCTCAAGTCAGGCCTCGTGGGGACAGGGTTACTGCCTCAGAGGAGGGTTCGGCTCAGGGCCTGGCTGGCACTGCAGGTGTTGTGGGCATTTATCTCCTTGGGAATGGAGACCCTAGTCTGAGACCACTAGGGCAGTGATAAAGCCAGCAGCCCCTGCTCAGGCTGACTTCAGGAATGCAACTTCGGTGCTAACAGTGCAGCAGGCCTGGGTCTCCTCATCCAGGACGCAACTCCAAAAATAGCTAGGAAGGTGCCACTGGGCCCCCTCTCCCCCAGGGGATCCCAGGCTCCTCCCTAAGGTAGGGAGGGGGTTAAGGAAGCTTCCAGCCACCAAAAGGCTGAGGCCCAGAGGGTCAAGGGTGGCTGTACACACCCCCAGGTGTCATGGGGACACCACCAACACGTGCCCTGCTGACAGTTTCGTGACGCAATGGGCTCGTCCGACTCCCATTTTACAAAGAAACTGAGGCACAAGGAGGTTGAGAGTGGAGCCTGAGGCCTCACAGCCAGAAACAGGCAGACCCAGGTCCCGCTCAGCTCACCAGCACAGAACTCATGGCACCAACCCCACCCAGGGGGAGGGCCACTGAGGCTTCCCCCCAGCAGTGGGCACCTACTGAGAAAGATAACCAGGCCCTTGGGCTGCCTGCCCCGCAGCTGCCTGGCCCTGCCCTGTCCTGCCTCTCTGAGGCAGCTCTCATCCCAGGTCCGGCCCAAGACTTGGGTCACCCCTGAGTTATCCCTGGGGCCTGTCATGAATACCCTCTTGCCACCCCTGTACCCACAGAGCCAAAATCTTGCCTCTGCCCCACCCTAGGCTAGACCTCTCCACCAGAGACCCCTTCCCCCAGGCCACCTACTGTCCAGCTCTTGGAGTCTCTGGACTCCATATGACCCCCCCCAGGCCCCATCCAAAGGCCACTGGGGCACAGTTGACCCCACTTACAGCTGTGGAAGCCCAGGGCAGGGAACCCCAACATTGCCCAGCACCCTTACGGGCTTGAGAACAGCATTGGCGCTGGCTCTCACCTGGGCAGCGCTCCCGGCAGCCCTGCTGCCCTGCCCCCCTCACCTGTGCTCCTGACCCCCTGGCACTTAGTATGTCTTCCTTCTTGGACATCTGGGCAAACATTTGAAGAAAGTTCTACTTATCTGTGATCAGCCAGAGAAGCAGGCCTGGGTCCCCTCACCCAGGAAGCAACTCCAAAAACACCTGGGAAGGTGCCACTGGGCCCCCTCACCCACAAGGCACCCCAGGCTCCTCCCTTAGGCAGGCAGGGGGTGCAGGAAGCTTCCAGCCACCAAAAGACTGGTGTTTCTGCTCTGGCTCTGGGGTCAGCAGGGTCCTGGGCCTTGGTGTCCCTGCCTATTAAATGCGGGTGGCAACGCCTTCCCCAGACACTCTGAGCCGCCCACAGCAGGCTGTCCACCGCCGCCGTCAGGGGTTCCATGCCAGCCACTCCCATTCATTGCTGCTCTGGCCAGAGGAAGCCACCACGGGCAATGCCATGGACAAAGAGGGGCCGGGAATGTCCCCACAGCCCATATCCACACAGCTGCACAGGAAGGGCCCTGGACCTCCCGTGGCTGTTCTTGCCTGGCCCGAATAAGCTCCTTTCCCCTCTCCAGGCTTTGTGAGACTGTCCTACACCCCAGGACCACCCTGAACTGTTCCTCTGCAGAGATAGGGACAGGTGAGGTCCTGAGAGACAGAAGCATGGGACTGGCCCCAGCCTGGCCCTGGCCATCTGACTGTCCCTGCCCCCATGCAGGGCCTACACCCAAGGAAGGGACAGCCTCAAGGTGCCGCCCTGGGTGCTCCCCATGCAGCCGCTACCCCGTGCCCACAGAGGCTGCTCAAGGGTCCAGATGGGAATAGGTCACAGGCTGGCACCCTTCCCAGCCCCTCCCCACCCTCAGTGTCCCACCTGTGCTGTGAGGGCTAAGGATGCTTCAGGAGGGAGTGGGGTCCCAGCTCCTGGCTCCGATCAGTGCGGACACTCGCTGGCCTCTCTGGGCTTGGCTTGCTCGGTCGAGAGGTAGGCAGAGTGGGCCCCAACACCCTCACCGTGTGTCCCACCGGCAGTGCTCTCCTCGGCCACTGCCCTGCTAAGTGTTCTGGGAGGAAAGCGGAATGGCACCCTCCCAGCCTCCCCGGCATAGCCTGCATTCCTGGCCTGGCACCAGGCCCCACCAGGGAAAAAGCAGGAGGCGAGCAGGGCTCTGGGCAGGGCCAGAAGTGGAATCATAGCCTCACCTCATCCTGGGGACACCCAAACCTCAGTCAGGACACTGAACTCCAACCTCAGCACCACCCAGGTCCCTAACAGCGCGCAGACACCATCCTGGTATGACCAGGCCTGCCCAGGGGACTAGCTCTCCTAGCTTCCTGGGGAGCCTGCCCATCTGGCATCTGGGTGAGTCTGCAGGCCCAGCCTTGTGCTCCTGTAAAAAGGCCACGGGGCTGCTTCTCCAAGCTGCCCTCCCACCTGGCATGTGCCAGCCTCCTGTGGCCATGGTGCCCATGTCCAGGCCTTGCCCTGCCCATTCCTATTGCTTCCCATGGTTCAGATGGGGGCAGTGGCCTCAGAGATGCCAAGCAATGTGCCACATGCTGGCTGGGGTCAGGCGGGAAAGACAACCCTTTGCCCGACCTTGGTGCCAAGGTGCCAGATCCTGGGATGCAGGAGTATCCTACAGGCTGGGTGGCCAAGATGCCAGCCTGAACTCTGGAGACAGATGGATGGGTGGGTAGCAGGTGGAGCAGGTGGGAGGAGCTGGTAGGGCCAATGGGCCCAAGTCCAGGTTGGAAGCCTGGGCACTGGGTGGCTTCCTGGCACTCTGGATATGATTCTGAGTGACCTCCATCCTGCCAGGGACAGACGGCGTTAGAGCCAAAGGACATGACCTTGAGCTACACAGCACCCCGAGTACCAGCAGCCCAGCTACAGGATACGTAGCTGCACTTGCCCAGCTCCCAGAGATGAAAGGAAGGTGGCAGTGCAGGCGCGGCCAGGTGTCCTCCACCTTTCTAGGAGCTGCACCTGGCAGGAGGATCCAGAGGGAGGTTGAGGCGGGGTTGCCTGACATTTCAAGGGGCCCCCAGGTCCCATACCTCTAGACACTGAGTTACACGGGTGTGGGGGACACAGCTGCTGAGCCCACCCTCAACTCTGCCCTTGCCACCCGCCTGCTGGGGCTTGGACCCTGGCCCTGCACCCCGAGCGCTGTCCCTGCACATGCTGTGGGGGTTCCTTGGCCCATGTTTCAGGCCTGAGGCTGCACAAGGTCACCTGGGGGGCCAAGCAGGCCCAACCTCTGCAGCAAGACTGCCCTGCTGGGCCATAATGCCAGCACTCTCAGGAGACAGAGATGATGGAGCGGCAAGGGTGACGCTGAGGCTCCTTGGAGGGGTTTAGCAGCACCTGGAAATTCCCAGTGCTCCCTGCCAGCGGTGACATCACCCCAGGAAGACCTGTGCAGTGCTGGGAAATTGTCCAGTCCCTACTTCCTACCTGTTCTGAAAGCGACACTAGACAGTCATGGACACTTTCCTTGGGAAGCCATCCCTGGCCCATCCCCTGTAGATGACAGGACTCCTGCAGTACCCAAAGGACAAGCTCAGAGTGGTCCAGGGAAGAGGACCCAGGCCTGGAGAGAATTGGGACCCACTGCCCGGATGGGAAAACTGAGCCCCTGAGAAGGGAAGGGAGCTGTGCGAGGACCCAGCTTCCTCAGATACACACGGGCCCTAGAGGCCCTACAAGGGTTAACCAGGGGGCTACCTCTGCCCCCTCCAGCTCATCTCAGCATGGGACCCCAATAGAAGACCTCACGAAAGCTCCACCTCTGGGTTGACAGCCACACTCAGAAGCACCAGAGAGCCTGGAAAGCCTGGGCTTGGGTCCAAGGTGACTCTCACCAGTCGGGTTGGTCTGAGGCCGGGAATCACCCACACTCTGCTCTAGGGGCTGCTCAGCCTCAGAGCCAGGCAGACCACGGTGCAGGCGTGGTGACCTCCACAGATCTGGCTCTCTGACCCTTCACCCTCACTCTGCACCTGCCACTGAGGGCAGCCAGGAAGGACTTAAGGCAGACCAAGCTGCAGGACTGCTGCGCAGGGGGTCTCTTCAAATGGTTTCGCCCTGCAGGACTCAGGGCTGAGCTGTGGCTTCACCTCTGCACAGGAGGCAGCCCAGACACCCAGGCCTGGCCCACAGAGGCTGAGGGCTAGGGTTAGGGTTGGTAGCAGGACTTCAGAGCGCAGGCCGTTGGGCACCATGGGAGCTGGTCCTGGAAGATGCCAGAGGCTCCGGGGTGTCTCAGGAGGGATGCGCCAGGGGAGGCTGGCTCCAGCTCTTCTCACCCATCTGGGCCCCAACCAGCCTTCCAGCTGTACCACCCAAAGCTGCAATGCCCATCTGGACACAGGACCCAAGATCCTCCACTCACTCACGGCCTCAGCCCCCTCAGCTCCCCGATCTGGGGCCAGGGATCCTACCACCTATTACAACAAGGGCCAGCTGACCCCTGGTGGCCCTTCCCTCCCAAGCGCTGGCTTTGTCCAGGCGCTGCCCTTCTTATATCCCGCTCCTGCATGTGCTTGTATACCTCTGGGGCCAGACAGCTCGCTGCTCTCGGCCCACCAAGAGGCTGGCTCGAACCTCAGCAGCCACAGCAGATGGAGCGGTGGCCCCGCGAGGGGCAAGCATAGGTGAGGGGCTCGCAGCAGCAGCAGCAGCAGCAGCTGAGGGGGAGACAGGCAGGAGGGAAAGGGAGGAGGGTGCACACCTGTACCCACCCCCACCCCACGGCCAGCCCAAGGGGAGGCCCCCAGCCCCAAGCCAAGGAGGGAGGACAAATGGTGGTTTTGTCCTGGGCCAGCGGGCGGCCTGCACCACACAATGACCCTTTCATCAGGCTGAGGGAGCCCTGGGCCGGGGTTTCATCTGACAAGGGAGCGCTCCCGCCTCCGGTCCCCTTGGGAGGGAGCTGAGCCCTATCACCCGGGGCCACGCGGGATGGAGGTTCCCGGAAGCCCACTGGAGCTGTGCCACCCACTCAGGAGAGGAGTAAAGGCCTGGAGCAAACACTGGACGCTGTCCACCCTGCCTAGTGCGACATCCCAACTGAACCCCAATGGTGCTCTGGGTGTCTCAGGTGTGGCCCACTGGCCCCTGGGGGCTGGTAGAGGGCCAGGGCCAGGAGCCAGGACTTTGCAGGCCAGTGCCCAGGGTGGCCCGGAGAGGTGTGTGACCACAGAGTGGATCCGAAGGACACCTCCAACATCACCTCCCTTTGTGGTGCCACACACCCAATGCTCCCAGGTAGCTGCTGGACCACCTGTGCGCACTACAGGACCCTTTCAGCAGCACCAACCCTGGAGAACTTCAGGACCCGAGCTGGGAGGCTGGACCTGGATTCTTGCAACTTGAGCAACCTCAGGGTCCTCAGCGCCCATCTCCAGCCCCCAGCCTCCTACCTGCTCCTCGGGATCATGCTGTCATCTCCCTAGAGGGCAACCTCTGGGTGACTGTGGTTCACGTTCACCTTGTTCTCTCATCTGAGAGTACCATGCTTTTATTTAGTCTGACCAACTCCTATTCATCCTCTAAAACTCCGGCTAAGTGACATTTCCTCCAGAAAACCCTTGCAGACGCCCCAGGGAGTTGTTTCCTCTTCCTGAACAACTACAGTTGCTGGGCCTCCCTCTGTGCCGCCCCTGGGAGCCCCCTGCTCCTGACACCTAAGAACCACCCATCTCTTGGCCACCTGGTGAGATCAGTATGAATCTGGCTCTCTCTTCAGGGGAGATAGCCTGGTCCAGAGAAGGCCAGGCCATACGAGGCAAGACTGGACACACACCCAACCTGGTCACCCATGGACCCAGAACTTCCTAGGAGGGGGCAATGGATTGTGGCATTTTCTGAGATCAGACAGCCTCCATTTGTCTAGTGCTAGCCCAGAGGGCTTCTAGGGCTTAGGACATCACCAAGTTGCCCAGCGCACTCCAAGAGCATCACAGCCTGTGAGCATAGAGGGAAGTGGGTCAGTGAGCCTGCGGAGATACCATCTCCATGCCCATGACCCTGCGGGAGGCAGAGGCCCTGAGAGGCAGACATCACTCCCAGGTGGTGACCTGTTCTGTGCCAGGCAGAGGCCGCCCTGCCTGTGCCGGCAGAGGCCCAGGGATGGGCCTGATTCAGCACCCTGCCCTGCCAAGGGTCATGCTCATAGGAGGCTACTGGGACTGCGGTCCCCACCACCAACAAAGCCACAGTAGGGGCCAGGAAGAGGCTCGCCTTGGCAGGGCTGTGGTGGGCGCCCCCCCCCCCCACGGCCAGGTGGTCGGTGAGTAACCGCCTGGTCACCCGTGACTCACCCAGCTCCCCAGAGCAGGCGGTCACCATGACAGGCTGCACCGGAAGACCTGGGTGGGGGGTGTCACAGCCAACCCCCACATCTAGGAGAGGATGCCAAGACCGGAAGGGACCTGCCCGGGACAGTGGCTCAGCCTGAGCCTGGCTCTGGGCCCTGGCCAAGCCCCCACTCCAGCTGACGCAGCAACACTGGTCCTCCTGGTGGCCCTGGCCCCACCTGCCCCCTCTGGGCCCTCAGTGACCCCTGCCAGCTCTGGGAGCTCTGCCCTGACCTGCGGGCACAGGGATGAGGTGCTGGCCCAGGTCGCTACACACAGCTGGGCCACCCTCGGCATCTGGTGGGGCCTGGGGCCCTTCCAGGCCAGCACACCCGTCCAACCCAATCAGCAGCAGAGGCCTAGCCATGGGTCTGGCTTGGCTATGTGCGGACCACAGGCCAGCACAGGAGCTGGGAGAGCAGCCTGGATGAAAGGGGCCGGATCAACTGTCAGCCACTCTGATGGGAGCGATGAGATGCCTTCTGGAAAGTTCTCTGGAGCAGAACAAAGCTTGGGCTCACTGGCTGGCCCTCTGGGTGCTCCCGCACAAGGACCCCCACCTCCTTGTCCCCTGACATAGGCATCCTACACACAGCCCCTCGGGGTCAGAGCCCACCCATCATGCAGGCTGTCAGAGCAATTCCCTGGGCCTGGTACCCTCCTAGGGCACCTCACACACTGGTCAGCCCCTTGGCCACCCAGCAAGGGAAAGGAAGCCAGGGGCACCTATGCCACCCTCTGCCTCCAGGAACTTCAGAGGTGGCGGCCCTTGGGAAGGGTGACATCAACGCTTTCTTCTACCTGGGGCTGAAGACCAGGCTGGCCTGGCCTGCCTTCCAGTGCTCTAGGCTGTCTTCCTGACTGTCCCCCAAAATACATATGGGACCCCAGCACTGGCCCAGGAACACTGGAGAAAGCTGTTCCCTTAAAAGGATTTCAGCCCACAGAGCTGGCAGCACAGGCAAGAGCCAGCCTGTGTGGGTACACATGGCAGCCACCGCAGACCAGGAAGCGAGCATCTCAAGGGAAAACCTGGGAGCTACCACCTGCCAGACACCCCTCAGCAGCTACAGGGCACCCCACTCTGAGCAGCCCCAGGAGTCCCCTGCCTCTCACCTCCCCACTCTTCCTGAAATGGCCCCCTGGGGTTGCTGGCTCCCCACACCTCCCCAGGCACAGCAAACCTCAGCCAGCGGCTCCAAAAATGACTTCTCAGGCAGAGAAGCTGCCGGATCGCTGGCAGGGCTTGCGTCTCAGTGCCAGGATTCTGAGGAGAGGGAAGCTCTCTGAGCTCAGAGAGCCAGAAGCTGGGGTCCTAAGGCCCCTTTGCCATTTTGGGGAGGGACACGCAAAGCAGGACTGGCTGGTCACTCTTTAAGCCTGTGTCCCCACGAAATAAGCTATGCTTACTCGGCCCGCGCCCTGCCCAGGCGGCTCGCTACCCCCACTCCATCCCAGGCGATGCCTCTCAGCCGGGGCTGCCCGCCTGGCCGGGCCTGGAGCGTTTGCTCTGCCCGGACCTTGTAATTATGTCCCACAGCCCGGGAAACCACGGGCCTCGCAGCATCTGGCTGCGGTTGCAAACTTTTGTTTCAAGATGCGCGACTATTTATAGAAGGAAAACTGGTAGGATAGTAATTTCCTAGGAGCTGGAGGAGAAATTGGCTATGTATTTATTAAAAGAGGGTGGGGGCGCGATTTATTAGGTCCACGGCCGCGCTGCAGAGGGGTGGCGCGGGAACAGAGGCAGCAGGCTGTCCCCTCCGGGCCGCGTTAGGCGACCCTGGACGTGGCCCGCGTGTAAAGGAGGGGGCGGGGGAGGGGAGGCGAGGGGGAGGGAGCGCTGGCTCTGAGGTTTAATCGGTAGCATCCAGCTTAAATTCCCCCAAACAGCGGTTCCATAAATCAAACTTCTTTTTAAATCGGAGGCCAGAGCATATGCGTCTTATTAGGAATCGGGCGAAGCCGCTGCTGTGCGGACGCGCCCCCTCGGCTCGCTGGGACGGACTGGGCCGCCCCAGCTTCCCGGAGGCTGGTGGGCGATGCCCTGCTTGATGCCCGCGCGTTTTCCGAGCTCTGCGTGCTCCCTGCGTCCTGACACCTGAGCTGCCACCGCCGCCGCTCTCACACGCTGCGCACCCCCCTTTCCCACAGGTGAGGACTTGACCGAGCAGAGGTCAGGCTGCCCAGCATGGCAGGATGGCGTGATAAGCCCTGGCAACATCGGGGTATAGGCTGAGCGCTGCTGGTGGGGCGCCGCGTGCACCGTATGGCGGTGTGCACCGCGGGAAGCAGGCGCGTGCGTGCAGCCCTCGCTCGTGTGTACGCCCACGCACACCTCTTGGGTTCAGAGGGAGGGAGCGCCCTCTGCTCCAAACACGCAGGGAAGGTCCACTGTGCTGCGGTTTCTGCGGCCCTTGGGCTCCTTGGGTCTGCCAGGGCAGTGGGTGCCCTTGGGGCACCCTTTTTCTGACCCCACAGCTGGACTTCTCCCTGCTGCAGCTGTTCCCTAGGTGCGCTACCTCAGCAGGTTTTGTCAGTCCAAGGTCCCCGGCCTCCTTCCTATGCGCGGGACACCCGGAGCCCCGCCCTGGCCCCGCTACCCAGTTGCTGGTCCGCCCCGCTCCAGCACTAAAGGCCAGGGTCACGCCCGCCCACCCTGCGCGCCGCCCGCGGCACTCACAGGTAGCTGCCGCTGGACAGGAGGAGAAAGATCTGCGGGCAATAGACGGAGAGGAGCGCGCAGCGCCGCCAGAGCAGGAGCATGGTGGGCCGCGCAGAGGGGGCGCTGGGCAGGCCCCTATGACAGGGCTCTCGCGCCAGCCAAGGCCAGGGCCCCCACGGCCCTCCCCGATGCAGGGTGGCTGCACTGGGCGCTAGGGGCCCGGACTTGCGGGCCAGGGGGCAGTCGTCGCCCGGGCCCCACCGCCAGGGCCAAGCATCGCGCTGGATCTGGGGGTGCGGCAGACGCTGGGGCTGGAGGAGCCGGTCGGGGCCGGGCCAGGGGTGGCAGACGCCCCTTGGCGGCTGTCTGGCTCTCCGTCTGTCTGTCGGTGCGAACCGGCTCTGTCGCTGCGCTGGCTCACGTCTCCAAGTCTCCCGAGGCGCGCAGCTGTCATTGGCCGGGCCGCCCCTACATCCGCCTCCTTGGCGGGCGGGTTTTTTTAAAGGGGAGGCTGACCAGAGAACAGAGCGCGAGGCAGGAGCCACCCCCAGGGTTTGCCCAAGTTGCCTTGGCCAGGACGTGCTCACCCCCACCATCGGTGAGCCACACAGCTCTGAGCTGGCTCTGGAGCGCACTCCTGGGGGTGGCACCCCGGGGGAACCACACGGAGGCGCCTGCTCCTCTTCGGGGCTGTGCTCAGCAGCGTGTGGCCAGCCGCATGCCTGCATGTGCCTGTGTGCGCCTGTGGGAGCGTGGGCGCAGGTGTGCACAGACTCCTGGGTGTGCACTGGGGTAGGGACCCGACTGTGGAGCCCCAAGGTGCAGCAGGTCATCCCTGTGCAGTAACGCAGCTGTCTGTCCTGCTTCCCAGGCCCCCACTCCCACCCTGTGGCTGGCAGGGGCTGGGGCTGGGCAGAGGCCCTCTCCTCACACTGGGGGGTGCCCAACTCCTGCTTCCTGACTCCACAGCTTTGGTTGTCCTTTAAGGATTGGCTTGGGATGGCTGTGGAGTGCAAAGGTTTCTAAATAAACCTTTCTCTTTCTGCATTTTTTTAAGCCTAAAGACACAAGATTGGAGCCCCTGCGTAAGCCTGTCCCTTTGAAGGGATGAACCACGTCTGCTGTGGGGGGGGGTGGCCACTGAGCTGGCAAGGCATCCAGAAAGGAGAGCTCTGTGTGGTACACGGGTCATGGAGGGCCCACCTCCTGGCTCTGCTGCCTGTCATGGAGGCTTGTCTCCAGTGTCCAGAAGGGCTCTTTCTCCTCAACCTCCACGCCTTCTGGCCCCAAGTCCCACAGCCCTTTTGCTCCTCAGTGGGCCAGACTCCAGCAGGGCTGCTCCCCACCCTGCCATAGCCTCTTCCAGGCCTGGGGCTTGGAAGCCCTCCATCCGAAAAGTGCCCCAGGTGAGGAACTGCGGCTCCACAAAGACATCCTCTTTTGCAGTTGTCAACACCCAAGGCAAATCTGTTCTGGGGCCCGAAGGGACAACTTCTGATTCCTCTGGTATGGAGTCCGGAGGGCCATTCTTGTGAGTTGCACAGCTGCAGGGTGCTGGATGAGGAGTGCGTGTGTGCAGGTGGGGGTGGGGGCCCGCACACCCTCTCTGAACTTGCAGAAACACGCAGCACGCTGGGGTGGGCTCAGGAAGTGGGGATCACGGATCACAGAAAACCCTCAATATTGGAAATCTCTGTTGAGGTTGGAACCTTTTTAACCTTAAAACCCCAACTCCTGGAATTCTGAGGTGGTAGGATACAGCATCCAGAAGCATCCCCAGGGTGCCAGTAGGCAGTGGTCTCCTGGTCATTATGGTGGAAAAGCTTCACAGATGTCCAGGTGCTTATGGAGACACCTGCCGCTGCCAGGACCCTACTCACCAGCACAAAGGCCCCAGGACATCCTGCTTTTCCTAGCCATGGAAAGGAAGGGTGCATGGGTAACCAGCTGTTGCTCTGGGCAGACTGGGAAGAGTGGGCCTCTGCTGTCCCCTCCTGCCTACCTGATACCCCTGAGATAGCACACACAGAAAGCCAGGCCTCTGGGAGGAGCCAGATGGGTGGCTCCTCTCTCTAGCCAACCTTCCCTTGGGAAGGTGGGGGAAGGGACCCTCTCTGAGACTCCTGGATAGGGTGAGGGCCTCCAGGAGAGGAGCCTGGCAGTGTCTTCCTGTTCACACACTCCAGGTGAGAGGCCTCTCCTGGCCTTGGGGCTCCACTGGGGTCTGGCTTGCTTGTTTTCTGTCCCATGCCATCCAGTGTGGCTCAAAGGCACAGGTGGCTCAGGAAGGGGCACAGACCTCCATGCCTGGGGACCCACCCATTCCCCCAACCCCCCCAGCCCTGGCCCTCTGACCCTCAGCCCCTGCCTTGGATGGGAGAGCTCTTAACACTGCCTGTGGGGGAGGGGCTGCTCTCCTCAGAGAACTGTGTAAGACTTGATTTTAGGAGTCATGGGCCCCAGCCCTGTTCCCTGGTCCCTGTGGTCAGTGACTTGGCCTCCTGCACTGTTTCCTAAGCTTCAAAGCCCTGAGACCTAAAGCCCCAAACCAGGGCTTGCCAGGAGCTGCCCAAGGCCTCCGTCTGGAACCAGGCAGCAGAGATGGCACCTGGGGCACCAGGTATCTAGAAGACAGTGACCAGCCCACCCCAGCCCTGACTGCTGGACGCAGGCGCCCCACACCTTCATAAACAAACACGCAGGGACACAGCCTACCCACAGACTACAATAAACAGAGCCACCAGGAGCGGGGGCAGGCTCCCGCCCAGGCCTGTGATGGAGACCAGCACCCAGGCTTCCAGCCCTGCCCTGGGGGCCCCCTGCTTTCTCAATCTATGAAACGGAGGAGGCAAGGAGGATGGAAGGGCGATGGATGAAACGATTGTAAGGGCTAGAGTCCACCGCCGGCCTATGAAGCCTGTCTCATCATGAGTCCCTGCGGATCTTCTCACAAGGGGCCTATAGGTGCACCAGGTATAGTAGGCGCACAGTAGGACGGGGCATTGTGGTGCGGCTACCACGAGGGCACTGGCCCGGGGCAGTGGGAGCTACCCGGGAGGTGCACCGTATTCCCTCCGGGTCATACCACCCCTCCACCCCCAATCGAGGGAGGCCGAGACAGATTCTGTCTAAAGGAGATCGCAGCTCAACAGGTAAGGACTCGGCTGGGTTCAGGAATGTGGAAATACGACTCGGAGCAGCTACCGCAGCGAGCAGCGCGCGGCCCGCCGGGTGCGCGCGAGGGGGAGCGCGGCGAGAGGGGGCCAGGTCCGGGGTCCTGAGCGGGCGGGGGCGCGGGCCCCGGACCGAGCCCGAGGCGGCCGGGCAAGCCCCGCAGCCCATCCCTAGCCAGCCGGACGAGTTGTCAAGGTAATTTCAACACGTCCGGGTGATGGATAGAGACGCGGGGCCGCGGCGGCTGCGGGGTCTGCACGCGCGCTGCCTGGTGCGCGCCTCCACACACACCCCCACTGTCTCCCAGGCTGCGGACGCCCCCTACCCCCCACGCCCGGCCTGGCGCACCCTCCCGGCGGCGAGCGCTCGGCCCGGGCTCGGCGCCCAGAGCAGCCCGGGGGAGGGAAGGCGCGTCCCCTCTGGGGCCCGGAGCCCAAACAGGTGAAAGTAGGCGCCGGGCACGCTCGCCGCTACCCGCGCGCCCCGCGCTCGCACCTCCCACTCCTGTTTAGCACCCTTGGGAGCCCGTGGCGTTGGGCCGGGGTGCAGGTCCTCCGCACAGGCCGCTCGGGAACTCGCGCACAGTCTTGCGTTCCCGGCGCCCACGTCCCGAAGGGACCCGCTGCCCTGGGCACTTACCCGAGTTTCACGTAAAGAACGCCAAAGCAGAGAAACACATAGAAGATCCACTTGCGAGAGTTTCTGTGCATGATCCAGGGCGGGGGGCTGCGCCATAGACAGCTGCGGCCGGGGGACGCGCGGGCCCGGCAGGGGCGGGCGGGGGCCGGGGCTGCAGCCGAAGCGCGCTCAGCCGGCGCTGCGGCTCGGGCGGCCGGCGACGCGCGGGCGCTTGGCGCGCGCAGCCACCATGGTGAGCCCAGGGCGCCGCGGCTGCCGCGTGCGCCCCGGACAAGGACCGGGGCTTGGGTCCGCGACCTCGGGACCGCGCTGGGCGACGGCGGGGCCCTACAAGCGCGGGCCAGGGCCAGACGCGGCGGGCAAGCGCTGCCTCCACGGGCGCAGCCGCCTGGGGCGGTGCGCGCCTCGCCGAGCGCCGCGGCGGCCAATGTGTCCGCACTTGTCGGGCTCCCCAGGTGACTCGGGCCCGGCAAGAGAGCCGAGAGCAGTGAGCGCGCCCCAGGTAGGAGGATCCGCCTCCCGCCCGCCTCCTCGCTCGCCGCGCGCTCTCTCGCTCCCCGCTCTCCCCTCCCTTTTTTCTTCTCTCCCCCGTGACACAGACGTATTTACCCCGGTCCCCTCCCCGCCGACTCCCTCCTGACCGCTTTCCCTGGCGGGGGCGGGGGAAGGCGAGGCCCCGAGACACCTGCACCCGGGCGCCCGCGGGGGTGGGGACGGGGCGGGGCGGGGGCCGGGCGACGACCCGAACAGGTCCTGGTGGCCCCGGGGCTTTCTTTTCCAGCTGGGGATGGAGCGACCGTTCACCCTATCCCCTAGCCGAGCGCACGTCCCCTTGCCCCAGAAATTCTCCACACAGGGTCCGCCAGGCCACACCCTCAGCGTTCCCCAGAGCTGCCCAGGGTGGGCCTGGTAGAGCACACACAGACTCACATACGCGCACATGCCCAGGCGCCCCCCACTGCAGCCTCTGGCTCCAAATTGGAGACTTAAAAGATGGACAGAGCAGCCGGGACACAGGCAAGGCGACAGCACGAGTGACCACCTTGCTAGGCACCGTGAAGGAGGGCAAGGAACACGGGAGGCCTCCTGGTCTCAGGCACAGGTCCCTGCCCACCCCGGTGGTCTGCATCGGTTTGGCTCCACACAGCTTGATGCCTAGGCTGAGCACAGGGAGCGACGTTGGCCTTGTCTTGGTGCCCGCATCCCCGGTCAGTTTGGCATGGCTCGGTCCACAGGTGGGCACCAGGAACCCGCGGACCATGCTGCGCCAAATGCTCCTGTCCTCAGATGGGGTGTGTGAGATCGGCCTGATTGGCCCTGGCCAGGTACCCCTCTGCACCGCACCCCTCAAACCTGGACGCCCTGTAGGGAGTGGCTGCGTCCGGGCGTGGATGTAAGCAGAAAGCACTTGGTGTAGAGACCAAACGGGGACGGGGAGCTAGATGGCAGTGAACAGGTGCGCGGGGATCAGACCGTGACTCCACCTGCCTGCCACCGCGAGGGACTTCTGCCCACCGGTCCCCCCCCCAACCCCTCCCGGCAGGCAAGGTGGGCCTGCACCAGCCTCTGTTAATCTCTCAAAGCCTTGCATTTGCCTCGAGTCGGGCTGATAGGGGCTTCGAGAAGGAAACGAAGGGACGTTTGGTATCCGGCGAGGACACTGAGGCACATTAGGCGAGGACGTAGCAGTAGCCGCCTCACCCTGTACACCTTGTGCCCCAGAGCCGGGAAAGACGCCCCACTCCACCAAGCGCCGCGGAACCGGGCGGCAGTTAGGGCGATGGGAGTGGCGGGCGAAACGCACGAGCTGGACGGGCGGATGCTGCCACCCTGCGGCGAACAGCGCGATGTTCGCACCTATGCAGCAACCGGGAGGTCGTGGGCGGCGGGGCACACGGATCCCACACAGTTGGTGGTACCCCTCTCAGGCTCTGAGTCGGGCCACTGCGCGCCCCAAGACCGCGAGCTGGGCGTGGATCCGCAGGGCTGGAGCGTCCCGGGCCTCCGCGCCGCCTCCAGCCCGGCCGCACCGGCCCAATCAGCCTCAGGTCTACTCATCTCCAGGGCGGAATGCTGCGTGCCTCTGCCGACAGTGCGCAGTCCTCAGTTTCCCCGGGGCGAGCGCGTTGTAGGTCAGCGCCTGGGAACTCTGGGCCCGCGGCGCTGCGTGGTACTTCCCCCTGCCGGCAGCGGGAGGAAGGACATCGAGGGATGGCTGGGCGGAACCAGCAGAGATCTCGTCCTGGGCATTCGGTTTCTTGTGGCCTCCAAAACTGAGTCTCCAGTGGGTCTTCAGCTTGATCCAAGGCGGGGGCGATGATGTCAGAGACCTACGACCGCTTGGCAGGTCCCTCCAGCCCCAGGTGACACGAGCCAGGATGTGACTCCAACCTCGAGGCCGGGGAGGAGACAAAGTAGGAAGGAGGGCCGTGCTCCGTCCTCTGTGGATCCATCCGAGGACCTCAGGTTCTCTGACGGTAGACATCTTCTGAATCAGGACACCCTGGGGTCCTCAGCAACTCGAGGTATGGATGGGTGGCTCAGCAAGTTCCTATGCGTGTGACCTTGGCTAAGTGTACAAGTTCTCCGACCTGGGCATAAGTCATAGTGGCAGGCTGAGGAAGGAAGATGGCAAGTTCAAACCCAGCCTGGGCAATTTAGTCATTTAGGAAGACTTTGTCTCAAAATTTAAATGGGTGGGCAAGGCAGGAGCTCAGTGTGAAGACCCTGGGTTCAATTCCCAGTACTCACCCAAAATGAAAGAAAGAAAGAAAGAAAGAAAGAAAGAAAGAATAATCATAGCACCTGCCCCATAGGGGACATTCTGACATTTTGTGAGCTCACCCCAAAATGATTAGAGTGCCTGGCACACAGGGCAGTGACTGCCCTGACCACGTTCTGACATGGGCACACCTCCTTCTGAGGGGTGCTGCCTGGGGGACTCTGGGCAGGACAGATCCCTGCTCCTTAAGAGGCCAGTGGGCACTGGAGCCCCCCACACACACACTCCTGTAGGCTACCAGCTTCCCAGAACCGCAGCCTCCTTTCTAAGGAACAGGACTGGAAGCCTGTGGCTGGGGGCAGTGGCCACCGGCATATTCCTCCCACTCTGTGTCTGAAGTCTCCTGAGGGAGGAGGAAGCCTAGGAGATGGTAGGGAGGAGCGTGGTCCCTTTGGGGAGACACAAGACTATTCTGTGTGAGTGGAGCGGAAGGTGAGCCCCGGGTGCTCACCTAAGTGCCCTGGGCTTGACCTTGAGGACCATGGGAGCCATGATGGCCCCATTGGTGGAGCACCACGCTCAGGTTTCCCATGGATCCATGGGTCATCTCTAATTGTATCTTCCAGGCTCCAACCCCTGGAGCACATGTCACATCTGATTCATCTCCTTGTCCCCAGGGTCCAGAGCAGAGTCAAGGAAGGGCCTAGTGAGAGTGAGATGCTTGGATGGATGCATGGATGGATGGGTAGATGGGTGGGTGGAAGAGGGGATGGGTGGGTTTGCTGTGGGAGGCAGCAGCATGCCATCGGTATCTTCTGTGGTTCCATATAGTCTGCCAGGGTTGCGTGGGACATTCCCAGTTTTTTGTTTTGTTTTGTTGGGGTGTTTTTTCAGACCTGGGGATCAAACTCAGGACCTTGCACTTGCCAGGCAGGCACTTGTGCCCCTGAGCTATCACCCTGGCCTCAGACATTCCCAGTTTTAATCACTGAAAGTTGCGCCTATCAGGGTTCCCTTGGTGCTGGACAAAAATGGATAATCAATCACTGTAGATCTAGGAGAGAAGATTCCAGAGTTTTCCTGGCAGGAGACCAGCTCTGGGACCCGTCCTGCTGGGCTGTGCATTATGTGGGAACAGGAATATGCGTGGACTTAGGCCAGCTCTGAGTGGGCAGGCACTCTGTGACCTGGGACACCCCGGGGCAGGGTGGTTCTTATCCCCATGCTTGACTTGGCCTTCACTGGATAATAATTGTGGAGCACTGATGTCCTTGCCTGTGCTGGGCTTGGAGGGAACACAGTATCCATCTTTGGGGGCTGGTGTGCCAGCAGGGAACAGAAGGACAAGGCATGGGGGCAGGGTTTGGAGCTCTGTGAAAGCAAATCTGTCCAGGTGCTGTCTCCTGTGTGTTAGGCGACACCCTGGATGGAGTGCTATCCCCTGGAGCCACACACTGTGTCCTCTGTTCTTTCTTTCTGTCACTCCCTGTCTCCTTAGTCACTGCCAAGGCCTGCCCCTCTTTCCAGTTCCATTGCTCCCCCTGCTACTGCCTCAGAAGAGCAAAATGGGCCCAGCTGCTTCTTTTTTTCTTTTTCTTTTTTTTTTTTTTTTTTTTTTTTTTTTTTTTTTTTTTTTTTTTTTTTTTTTTGTCTTTTTGAGACAGGGTCTCGCTATGCAGTTGAGGCTGGCCTTGAGCTCACTTTTGTAGCCCAGGCTGGTCTCAAACTAGCACTGATCCTCCTGCCTCAGCCTCCCGAGTGCTGGGATTACAGGCGGGCGCCACCATGCCCGGCTCCCAGCTGCTTCCTAGGCCACTGCAGCAGAAGCCCAGGTCCTTCTGTCCCCAGGGAGTTGCCTGGTATCCAAGCTCACCCAGGTCGGGTATAGAGGGGGCTCACACCCGCAGGAAGGAAATCCAAGGAACCATTCATTCAAAGGCCCCTAGTGTCTCTCACCAGTGTCACCAATATCATCAGTGTCACCAGTGTCGCCAACATCAGTCCATCTCTGCCATGCTGGGCTGTGAGGGAAGCTGGGAGGTGTGGCCTGGCTGAGCTGTCTGTCTAGGGCCAGCCAACATGGGGATGGCTGGGAGAGGGACAGTTGATTCTGAAGGACGTATGGCAGCCCTGTCCTCCCTTATGACGACCCCTACATGGTCCCCCTGCTGCGAGCCTTGTGGCCCCAGGGTCCCTTTCCAGAGGCAGCCCACTCCTAGCTGGGTGTGACAACCTTGCAGCCTGACCACCAAGTGGCCCAATGCCCTCTGACCTCAGCAAAGTCCCCCAGGTTCCTCCTCTTCCCTGCCTTGAGTGCTCTCTAGCTCTGACTGGCTAATTAGTTAACAGCAAAGCCCAAAAGGCTGTGACTAACCGAGATCAATATGCGCTTTTTCTTTCTCATAAAAGAAATGTAGGGGGGCTGGGGAGATAGCTCCGAGGCACAAGTGCCTGCGTGGCAAGTGCAAGGTCGTGAGTTCGAACCCTGGTCCCGCAAAAAAAAAAAAAAAAAAAAAGAAATGTAGGCAAACTTAGAGTGGTGGGAGGAGGGCTATGCTCATCTTCCAGGGGCCAGGCTCCCATCAGCTTACTGTGCTTGTCTTCCTCGGCTTTTGGTACTTTACCTCAGAGTCCAAATTGGATGCAAGAGCTCTGCCATCACATTTGCCTCCCAGGTGGCTGCTGGAGGAAAGACCAAAGAAGAGCAGTCTCAGTCTATTCTTAGGCACCCTGCACGACATTTCCTTGACTAGTTGACCGGAAGCTGATCACAGGGCTCTATCCAGCCTCAAGGCAGGGTGGGAAGTATCGCCTTTAACCGGAGCAGCATCATCCCCAGCTAAAATCGAGCTCAACTACAGAGGAGGATGGGCAGTGGATGGATATGGGGCCCACAACTAGCAGCGTCTGATTCCCGCCATGCCCGTGGCTCCCCACCCCCAACTTGACCCAATGTCCCCATCCTGGGTCCACCCAGCCTTTGGATAGCTAGGTTCTCTGACTCCCTGCCAGGGGGCCACCATCCCCAGATGTCTCCAGGGGCAGAAATCTAACCGGAAGGCACAAGGAGCAGGAATGGGGACTCTCCCCACACCCAGACACCCTTGCTCGCAAGCAGAGGGTCCACTAAGGTCCAAGCCTTGCATGCAGGGCTCCAGGCCTGAGGTGGAGGTGGACAGGACAGGGCTCATTGTCCAGCCAGGCGCTTTGATTCTATTCTCCGCACTGTCACTCTCTGGCTGCTCTAAACACCATGCATTTTCCATGCCTCTTAAGCCAAGGGTGTGCTTTAGAAATCAGCCCCCAGGCCCACACTTTCCCAGCCCCTCTGTGTGCAACTGGCCAGCAGGCGGGGACCGGCCCCGGGAAGCTGGATTAGCCATCTGCAGCAGAATTGGGGCTGCAGTCTAATCCTATTTGCCAGGTCGACCTAAAAGTCAGAGGTGCCTGTTCTTTGTCTGTGTCTCTGGCACCAGGAGCCAAGTGCCAGGCTGACCAGGAGGCTCTCAGCCCTCGTCCTGCGCAGGACCAGTCTGGAATGGCCTGAAGCCCTGGCCTTTGGGGGTGGCACTGCCCTCACTGCATGACTGCAGGCAGTTGGTCCGGGGTCAGACCCACGCTGCACGAGGCCTGTACCCCATGACTGTGCACAGCCCCCTGGTGGGCTCCTCATCTGCCTGAGAATACACCCAGGGCACCATGCCACATCCAGGGGGTGGGGCATAAAGGAAGACAAAAGACAACATTCGAGGTACAAGGGACCAGGAGGAACCTGGCTCTCTCGGACAAGCGTGGCAATCTCTGGAGTGGACCCACTTTTGTCAGCAAGGGGAAGGGGCAGTGGACAGCAGCTACAGAAGCTGGGGGACAGAGATGCGGACCAAGGCCTTCTCCTTGCCCAGGTGCTGGGTGGCGTTTTGACGGTCCCCAGCAGATGCAGTCCTGCCTTAGGAACACGGCGCTTAGAGCTTTCTTCTCACAGCCTTCCGCATACTCTTCTGTTCCTACACCAAGCTCGCAGCAGCCAGCCTCAAGGCCACGGGAGCCCAGCCACACAACCTGGTGCCCAGCAGTGGAACATGCTAGTTCTTACCTCCTGGCCCCCACCAGTTACCCCTTTTTTCTCTCTGTAATTGCAAGAGTTGGAGCAGCATAACTTGAGGATGGGTGGCATGGAGGCATTGTCTGGTGTGACGTCCCCTGCAGGGGACTAGGAACAGAAGCAGGAGCTCCTGGTATGTTAGCACAGTCGATCCAGGGCAGAATCCAGCCTGGGCCTGGTGGAGGCAGACCCCACCATGGTGTGTGCGGAGACCTCTCCCTGTGCCGCGCGTCCCAGGGCGGGCACACACGGTGTGCCCCGTGACCTGTGAATACGAAGCCCGCCCTTCTCAGGTTGGGCCTCCTCGCTGTCCTGTCTGGACATCTCTCCACAGGACTTGAGCCTAAGAGAGCTCACCCATTCATCCTTTTGCCAAGGAAGCTCTGAGGGAAGGTATTTACTCACTGTAAGAAGGTTTTAAAACTTAAGGTAGAGAGAGGGCTGGGGAGATAACTCAGTAGAATAAGTGCTTGCCTGGCAAGCACAAGGGCCTGAGTTCAATCTCGGGTTCTGCAAAAAACAAAAAACAAAAAAACAAAACAAACAAAAAAAAAAACCTTAAGGTAGGGCTGGGGAGATAGCTTGGTGGTCTAGGCACCTGCCTGGCAAGCTTAAGGATCTAGGTTTGATCCCCTGTACTGTATGCAGTGCCCGCCCCAGAAACCCCCAAAACCAGTGTGGTGGCACACACCTGCAATCCCAGTGCTGGGGAGGCTGACCCAGGAAGATCACTATGAGTCTGAGCTGTGTAGTGAGACCCTGTATCAAATAAAGCTTACGGTAAAGCTCACAAGATCTAATTGTGCCTGTTGGGGTAACTGCAATCCCCCCTTTGTTTCTGCAGTTGTGTTTTTAAGGAGAGGCATGCATACTCCCCTGTGGTTCTGCCCTGAGAGGTACAAAGGGTGCTGGGAGATGCTTAATATGCTCAGGTTGAAAGAAAGAGGGGCAGGCCCTGCTGACCTATGAGGCTCTGTGGTCAGGTTTCGTTGTATGGGGGTCTCCTTGGTAGCAGAGGCAGACACTCAATGCTGGTGAACCTGACTCACCTTGTCACTCTGGCAGGCAGCAGGAGTCATGTGAGAGTAAGTGTCTACAGAAGCAGGGACCTATTGTAAGCACCCAAGTGCTAGGACATAGAGGGGCTATGAAGAAGCAGGTGGCCATTCTCGGGGGGATGTTGGCAGGGGTGGGAGGTCAGGATCTGGTACCCCCATCGGCTGTATGCAGCCACTTAGCAGCTGTAGGGTCTCCTTTATAAACCTTAACATTGCCTGGGCCAACAATGTGTTTTTATAAGATGCGCTTCCTGCATGGGGACTAGCGTTCAGGTAACTTTCAAGCGCTCTGGTGGCCCTGACCACCCCATAGGGCCTATTTGCAACCTCCATGTCCCAGAGCCAAGGGAATGAGGGACCCGCATGTGTGTGGGGGGGTTCTTGTGATCAAGCAAGGAGCTGAGCACGTGGCTCTCGTGACCTCTGGCAAGACAGGTGGAAAGGGTTCAGCTGGAACTCTCTCCTGGGGGCCTGCGGCCCACGCCCAGTTCGTCATCAAATGGATCTGGCCCTGTGCTATGTTGGGACAAGCAGCGGCCACACAGGAGCTGCCTGGCCCCGTGTTTGCAGCGTTTCCTCCTGCCGCCCTAATCGCTTGGCCTGCTCTGCTGCGAGCAGATCTGTGTTAGATGAAGACATTGGCCTGCTGATGGACAGGGACAGGGGAGACGTCTCCTATCCTGTGGGGCCACACACAGGGCTCCTAAAATGAGCACCGAGAGTCCCCGTGCACAGGGCCCCTGGATTCGGTGATGATCTGTTATTAGACTCTGTTCCAATCCTTCTGAGCCCATATGCTGTATCCCATGAGGCCCACATATCACTCGCTGGGATTACTGAGGTCCTTACAGTGATTGCAAGACCACAGGATCCCATGGGATCTCCAGATGGTGAGCTTGCTGCATGAGCTGCCGGCACGCAGCACTCCAGCGTGGCCGGCCCCAGCCTCTAAATACTGTGGGCCCGGAGAGGCTCTCTGCTCCCCCTCCCCATCCCTTACACTTCCCTTGTCAGGGGGAGCAGTAGCCATCATGGCCACCATGGGGGCACACAGAGGTCCCAATATGGACCTCACCAAACTCCACGCCACAAAGGCACCCTGGGTGGTCGGCGCTCCCCTAGCGCAGGCCCTTAGATTTTGCCCACTCTACCCTGAGCTCCCACCTGCAGGAACCATGGGTTGTGCTTGGTAATATCTTACAGCATCTCTTCACAGAGTGGCTGCTGACCGGCACCCCGGATGCAGCAGCCGCATGGGTCGGGGCCCCTCTCCTGACACATTCTGCGCCCGGTTGTCCCCTTAGAAAAGCTTATCTGCAGTGCCACTGCTTTCCCGTCTGTTCTGCCGACTCCGGAGTTGACCGGGGGAGCTCCCCGATGTCTGCGTCTCTCCTGCCCGCTCTGGGGTGTGGGGGGGATGCCCTTTAGGTCTCAGGTCCCTGTCAGGTGCCAACTGTCAAGGGCCCATCAGACCCTGAGATACCTGTGAGGAGAATGGCGGGGAATAGATACAAAAGACAATATTCAAGGTCCAAGGGGACTGGGAGGAGCCTGGCTGTAGTGGACAGGCACAGCAGTGTCCGTGGCTGACCCGTGCTTATTATCAAGAAGGGGATTGGGGCTGGGGAGATAGCTCAGTGGCACAAGTGCCTATCTGCAAGTACAAGGTCGTGAGTTTAAACCCCAGTCCTGCAAAAAAAAAAAAAAAAAAAAATTCAGGGCGGGGGA
>PVJA010002602.1:0-104833 GCA_004027025.1 Myocastor coypus
ACATGGCTCTGCAGTAGATTATCCTTGGACACAGGAGTGACGTTATTCACCCAAATAAACCCCTATATAAGCTGGGGTGTGCAAATTTATAGAGAAGGGCGATCCATCAGGCTGTTCTCTTAGTGTCATAGAGATTTAAAAGCTTGCAAGGACCTCAGAGATAGCACAGTCAAATTTCAGTTTTAAGGATAATTGGTAGCCTGCCAGGCATGGTGGCTCACGCCTGGAATCCCAGCACTCGGGAGGCTGAGGCAGGAGGATCAGTGAGAGTTCGAAACCAGCCTGGGCTACAAAAGTGAGCTCAAGGCTAGCCTGAACTGCATAGCGAGACCCTGCCTCAAAAAGACAAAAAAAAAAAAAAAAAAAAAAAAAAAAAAAAAAAAAAAAAAGATAATTGAATTAAAGTCAAAGAAGGGTAGGGGAACTGAGGAAGACAGTAGCTAACTGATGGCAGAGGGGGACTGAGCTGGAGGACACCAGTTCTTATTTATAACATCGCTCCTGTGTCCAAGGGTAAAATAGGTGCCACCGCACCTATTTTATTCTGTTTTTATTGTCGCATCTTTTATTGTTTGCTTTTTAGTTCAGTAAATCCCACAAGTCAAATGTCTTCCTTTTGTTCCTATTTTATACCAGTTCCCTGCTCAGGAAATAAACATGGATATTGTTATTGGTATTATTATTATTATTATTACTATTATTATTGTTATACAAGCAAGTATCACACAGAACTTTATTTTCTACAAGAAACTTTTGTTTTGATTACCATTTACCACATTACCTCTGCCGTATCAATTACTGAACTCTGCATGGCAAGATGTTTTGCATCTATCTAGACTTTGCTCCTGCCAACCTTCTCAGAATGCACCCATTATAGTAATCATGTTATACTAAAAGCTATTTTCAAAAAAAAAAATTAACTCATGAAAAAAAAATGCAGCGTATCCTTTGGAATGAAATGGTGTTCTGTTCTCCCCTGCAGGCAGAGCTGGCTGCCTGTGTGGTTGGAGGGATTTGGGGAGAGGGGGCTTCATGGCTGCAGGGCAAGCTCCGCCTTCAGAGGCTGGGGGCGGGAGCATCTGCGGTGCCGATGATGGTGACGGTGACGCACCTGTCCACCGGCTCACCCAGCCAGCGGCTGCCGCCAGCACTGTCCCTTGCTCTATGTCCCAGCCTGGGGGGGGGGGGGGCGGCGGTTCTGTGAACCGGGAAAAGGAATTCCTGGAACTTATTCTCCTCTAAAAATTTGCTCTTGATGTCATGGAAAATAAGAACTAAGCCACCTGGGAGCCCAGGGGAACCGCGGGCGACCTGTGGAGCAGCCCTCACGCGCCGCCCCTTGGAGCTGCCCAGGCCTGCTGGGCGCCAGGGCCCTGTGAAGCCTGAGGCAGCAGGGGAGGCCGGCAGCAGGGATCCCACCCCGGGCTCGCTCATCTGAACGGGTCTCCTGTTTCTCAGTTTGCTGCTTACCAGCCTTTGCTATTGCATTTTTGTTATTCTATTCTTACTGTTGCATCTTTTATTGTTGGCTTTTTAGTTGAGCAATACTCAGGGAACATTAGGATTAAGTTAAATGTTATTCATTACAAGAACAACTGCAAATATTAAACTTCAAAATAATATCCTAAAAGTACGATTACACACTAACAGGACTTAGTTCTTTTTTCATTTGTGTTGCGTTTTGTTCTTTTATAGCTTTTTGGTAATTCTGAGATGGAAAGAGGCACAGCGGATGAGCGAGCCTTGCGTTGCCTGTGCTCTGCTGCGAGGGTGATCCGCACAGAACGGGTTCGCAGGCCAGGCGCTTTCTTCTAGCTGGGCACCGCGTCCCTCCCTGGGCCACGTGTCTCACTTACAGCCAGATCGGGCCCAGTTCTACTGTTCGTCTGTTTAATTCCTACTTGTTCCCATGGAGCACATCTGGGATTCTGAATGCCGTAGAAGGGTGCAGGGGCTGCCAGGGTAGCATCCGTCTGTAGCGTAGACTGCGTGGCCTCTACTCCCGACCATGTCCTGATTGCCTCCTCCTGCTGCACTGCTATCTCTGGAACTGTGCAGTGGCGTCTGCTGAAGTGGACCACTTTAAAGAGGCGTGTGCACAGTCTGGATGCCGCCAAAAAGTTACACCCACAAAGTAAAATGGGACAGGCAGTTTTCCACTCCAGTCAGAATAGGCTCCCAGAAACCACTGTAAAAAGTCCTTTTCATCTTCTGTGGAAACATGGCGAAGGATGAGCGGCGGTCAGCACAGCTGGCTCGGAGAGACGCCTGCCCTGGGTCCTGCTCATTGTCCATGGTTGAGCCGTGGGGCTGGGACGCTGCGCAGCTGGTCTAGGGAGGGCAGAGGAGAGTAGGGCAGGACCCTGGGTCCTGCAGAGCCCTGGGGAGCCTGCACCCGCTCTGTGGCCACCCCAGATGTTGCAGGCACTCTGCCAAGGGTCACAGATCTGCCAGCACCCTCCAGAGCCTGCCCCGCTGCGATCTCACCGGCAAGCTGCAGAATTCACAGTCCTGACAAGGTTCTCCCTAACTCAGCCTGAGCTTGGCATGAGGTACGCAGGGTTTCTATGTCCTGCCACTCGCCTCAATCGCTAGATACAGCTATTCTGTCTGCGTTTCCATGGTGGTCTCTCCCCGCAGGTCGCAGTCCCTTGGGGCAGTAGTGCGACCTCCTCTCCAGCTTGTCCAGTGCCCATTGGCCAGGACTTGACATGGCCTGGGGCAAACACGAGCGATGGTGGGTGACTAAATGAGATGGAGGTCAGTGACAGCAACGCCACAGGCACACGGACCGGGGCAGGTCAAGCCGTCTGAGAGGACAGTTCAAAATCAGCGACAAGAGAAGTGTATGGGCCCCTCTGCCCACTCAGCGGGCTTGGGATCTGCTTTGCTGGGGTGACAATTACAGACCTGCTCCTTCCAGATGCTGGCCTGCCACTGTTTACTGGCTCAACTGCTGCTTAATTTTGATGATTATGTAATGAATTATTTACAACCACTGTTATTAGTAACTAATAGTAGTAACTAATAACTAATTAGTAGTTACTAATACTAATTCCAGTATTAGTAACTAGTACTGGAAAATAATGCTGTCATAAAATGCATATTAATTATGCTCAAATATGTTAGGTGATCCTGGCCAGAAGACATTGGTTCTGAGAAACTAGGTAAGAAAATACTTTCTCATCAGTGTTAATATGTTAGGGTACCTTTAGATACCTCTTCGTTTCACCAATCCTATTAGCTCCAGTGTTTGTTCCTTGAGTCCTGCCGCTCACGGATTCCAGATGCGAGCGGACTGCCCGTCCTGATGCTGCTCACTGCTTGCCCACACGTTCGCCCCTCGCTCTCGCACAGGGAGCTCAGATTACACCATTACCCTGGAGCATCTGGAAAATGACACTATTTTGTCCCTGGGCACCCAGAAGCTATCTCTTAGGAAATGTTTTGCTTTTCCAGCTCAACTCTTTTTTTTATTCCACTCTAAGAAATAAATAACAATCATGAGTAGAAATGTAAATGCAATTAAAATTAAATAGCATTATCCATGGCGCCCTCCTGCAACACACTTCTGAGGGCGGCTGTCACCTCTCAGGCATGTTCAGCTTGTGGTTTACGAAGATGTTTCCGCCCGCTCGAGTCTTGGTCAGATCATAAGCTTTATGTGCCCACATTGCTTGGCAAGAGCCTTCTGATATTTCTCAGGTTTTATGTTAATGGGGTCTCTTGCTGCTACGCATCGTGGGCATAAAAGTCACTTCGCTTCCAGGCCCAGAGTCCCAAGTAGCCAAGCAATAGAAGCCAGAGATTTCCCGAAAATGTCTTGAAATATTTGCCCCAAACTGCCCTGGATTCTCCTCAAACCTGGTCGTCCATGCTGTGTCCAACGGCACTCCCGGAAGCGCAGCGCGTGGGCAGCAGCCAGCTCGACGCCGGTGCCCCAAATCTGAATGGCTTTCACTCCAGTTACCGCCCTGGAACTGAAGAAGCCTAAGGGCCGGTGGATAAGGGGAGGCAGGCGCCAGGACTGGACAGCGCACGGGAAGGTGAGACCCCTGCGCGTGCGTCCGAAGACCGCGGCTACGCACTGTCTCCTCGCGTTCGCTGCACCTCGGCGCCCGTTCTCGCGCGTGTCCCAGAAGCCACTCTTCCAGGTCTTGAGAAGCGCTGCTCCATCTCAGTGTCACTGTGTGGAAATCACTGAACTAGGCGGCAGGCCGCGAAGCCCCTGCAGAGGCCGTGGACCAAGGTCGCCGCCCGTCCACGCATGGACGCCACCGTCCCTGTGCCCGTCCAGGCTGCGCTCGGCCCAGGCTCCGCGCCTCTGCCAGGAACATCCCTGCTAACAGACAATCGTGCTTCTGTTTGTGCTGCAGTTTGCGCCATGGAGGCGTGGCTTGGCGGCCACTCGCCCATGTCCCTGCCTACACCCTTCTAGGGGCACTCACGTTTTGTGGCGCTTTCTCCTGGGGGTGATAGTTTTATTCCTAATCTTGTGCTTATGGAGAATGCAAAGCTCATCTAGCTAAGCTTTCCCAGTGTGCGGAAGCTCTGAGCTCCCCAGGAGTCCAGGGGCGACACAGACATCGCTCTCCCGAGAGACGTCAGGGTTCAAGCTGTGGACTCTGCACTGTGCCCCTTGTCCGACCCTGAGCACCTTCCCTGGGGCTGCAGCCTGCTCTCCGGCTCAGACTGGTTCTGGCCTCGGCCGCATTCTGAGCTCTCCGCGGTCAGTAAACAGCCCCTTGAGCAGGAAAAGCCTCCGAAATTCCGAGCAGTCATTTCCCCTCTTCCCACAATTAGGCGAGGGGAGAGGGCACAGGAACGCGCACAAGCCTGTCGGACTGTCACTTTGCATCAGCCCGAGACGGAGCACGCCTCCCAGCTCCGAGCCTGCCGGGAAGGCCGGCGGCTGCCCGGGGGCTGGGCCGGGGTCCAGCTGCAGTGAGGTGCGTGTGCCCGGGATGCTCGCCACGCTGCCCTGAGACGCGACGACCTCCGGAGCACGTGCTAGGCCCCTTACCGATGCGCACCCACGCTATTGCGCATGCGCTTGCATTCTATTTGAACGCATTCTATTTGAGAGTAAATTTAATGGCCTGAGATAAACACAGAGACCCGATGACTTAGCTTCCACACAAGGCTTTTTGAGAACAAAAGACAGTGTTACTGGTAAATATTTGTATATAATTCAGGTCCATCGGAACTCTGCAAGCCAATAGGAGTGTGGGAAGCACCTAGCAAAGAAAGAGGTATTTAAAACTTATCAATCACAATGGTGTTATCATGATTGCATCTCATAGAGCTAAGGAGAGTTGGGACCAAGTCCCCCTTAACTTAAAGGCGCTATCCATAGCTCCAGTAGATGTTCTGTAATGTTGTGGGTATGAGATGACAACCTCGGCTGTCACATCCAATGGCGTCATTATTTTTACGTATAATTCAGATGGAGCTAAACTTCCTTCAAAGAGTAGAAGCGTGACGGTGTCACTTCTCTGTTTCATCTTCTTGTGATTTTTGCATGCGCTACGTTATGAAAGTTGTTTAGCACGGACTGATAAAGTAGAGAGCAAGTTCCAGAGGTCCACTGCCCGGGCTCGCACAAGAAGAGCCACACACTCCTGCTGTCTTTCCACGACCTCCGCTCTGCCCGGCTCACCAGACATTCATGGTACAAACTGGTCAGCTATGTGGGTCAAATAAAGGTGCCAGTGTAAACATAAAGCATATATATATGAGCTTGTGAAACTTAATTTTTCTGCACAAAATAATCAGGTGCTGTGCTAGATTGAAGACTACTGCAAATGCCAAGCTCACCCTGAATTTCTAAGCCTAGCACAGAGAAGAATGTAGCATGTTTCATTAAGAACTTTAATATTGATTACATGTAGGAGTAATTTCTGACTCATACATTTTACTCAGCAGAGGGTATAAATGCAATCATAGTGGCCTACGGAAATGTCAAATTATGACTCTGGCTTGTGCTCTATTTCTACTGGACAGAGCTGCTAAAGAGCCAAGAAAAACATCTGGAGATGTGGGGTGCCAGGCACGCATTCCTGGCTGGCCTCTTGTTACCTGGACAGACCGACCTTGGTCTTTAACCATGCTGGGCCTGGGTTTGCAGCTGGAGGATGCTGTCTGATATGCGTCCAGCTTCTGGCATTTCTTTGTTTATTCAATCAATCTTTTAGAGGCCTGTGTGAGATTAGATAACTCTAGACGTTTCTGGGGTGCAGCAGAAAAAAAGATGCACCTGGATGCAGCTTCTTTAATCATTATTTCTTAATGCTCTCACTTCATTAAAAGCAAGAGGCCTTTCAGCCCTCCGATCATGCTTTTCGGGCAATTACCTGTGGGCTTTTTCATCTGTATTTCTCTAGCATTTTGTGAGCTTTCTTTAAGAAACATCAATTTATTATGTTTTTCTGCAAGTAATCTATCAATTAACACTTCGATAACTTGATGTAATCAAGTTGATACCTCTGATTAAAAGCACAGATTCTAGCATATATTAGGTATTTACCAATCCAATTTTGGAGTAGATCGAATATTTCATGAGTAGCATGGTGAAAACTTAAAATATCAGCCACATCCATAACTTAACTTTTAAAATTTAAATTGTGTTTCTGAGGTACTGGGAATGCAAGTCAGGGCCTCATCCTTGCTGAGAAAAAATTCATGGGAGTTTCATCTTCAGCCTAATTTAATTTTTCAAAGCAATGATGATTTTAATTAGATTACAATTTGGCACAGTTCACTCCAGCCCTCCTTCTGTTATTACAAATATTTTATGTTCTAATATACAATCAAGCTCAGCAGATTTAGAACAAATTCAGCAAAATTTGATCGGTGGCTGTTCCCTTGTCACCCTTGAAGGAACTCATTTAGCCTTCCTGAAAACCGATCTCATTAGCAAAATGGATTTTAAATTACTGCTACATGATTTGAAAAGAATAAATGAATCAGCTTATAAGATAGTATGAAGCGCATAGCTGTCCTCACCAAATGTGAAACCAGAATAGTTAATTCTTAGCCATTTAATTTCCTTCACAAGAAACAGAAGCAAATTTATGTTAGGTGAGTAAGCAACAGCTAATCAACGAATTCCTTGTTGCAATCGCTACACTTACTTAAGTAAGCTGCTTTGGCAAGCGGGCCTGTTTCCCTCTAGGTTGATTATTTTAGGTATAAAATGAGGAAATTGGACACAATTCCTCTGTCACAGGTCTAAAATTCAATAAAACTTGGCAGCCAATGATGAAACGTTTTACAACTTATCAGCCATGTCAAAGATCTTTCTCTCCCTCTCTCCATTTCACCCCAAGGTTCATTGGCCCCGCCTTAGTGCTCACAGGTGAAGTGTGGGCCTGGGGGTCTGAAGTCCTAATTTTATAGAGACAGATGTAGTTACAGATGGAGGCAGATGACAATACATGCCCTTCTTGCACCCATCCACTGAAAGGACCTGTGAGGGCCACAGCTCCAGCCACAGTTCAAAAACCAATGAACATATCCAACATTATTAATGTCTCTAAGAGGAACCTATGCCGTCAGCAAACTAGCTCATCACTAGGTCATGGTTGAAAAAGAACAAGATGAGCCTGGTATATGCTATGGCCCAGATGTCCCTGAAGTCCTTAAAGAATGCCTTGGACATGCAAAACTGATAAAGGATCTGGCTAGAAGACTCCCACTGACAAAACATAGGACACTTATTGAAGTCCATGTAACCCTGAGGAGCCTAGGAATGCATTATTTCACGTTGACATGGACAGATACTTAAATAAACTGAGAGAAGAGAGGTATGTTCTTTGTAGCAGAATGTCAAGTAATAGATGGATCCATATAAATGAAATTAGAAAACAATCACCTGACAATCACAGTAACAAAACATGCGAATATGTCAAGAGTTTCTACAGCTCGTGGTGGACTGGAATGAGAACCAGCATATTTGTTCAGTCTCTCCCTTCAAGCATAATTACGGGTTATGAAAGACAAAGGAAATGTAACTCAACACCTGCAAGCGTGGGTCTGGCTATCTAGTCAGCACCCCAAGACCGGGCACAGGGACCTCCTGGCTTCTGGTTTTCTGAGAAGAGCCTGGCAGAACGGGATGCCTTCTCCACTCCTGCCCCAAGAGGCATGAGCTGGCTGTGCACCTGACTGTCACAGCACAGGGCTCTCTTGGCCCAGAATCAAGAGGAAAAGGGGGTCCTCTGAAGGCCTCTGACCTGTGGAGAAGGAAACAGTGTGAGCCCTGTGTGCCCGGCCCTCCCGATGGGGCCTCAGCGGTACCCAGTGCCAGGGCCCACAGGTGAGGCTGCAGAATAGGTCAAGGAGACCCTGAGTTCTTCTTCCTGCTCCACAATGTTTCTGTTGCTTTGATTTTTCCAAATCACACTAATTTTCATGAAAATCATGAAACTCAAGGCATGCAATCAAACCATATAAAACGATAGAACAGACAACTAAAACATGTCCCAGTGGATCCCCTGTGTCACAGGCACGTGTGCGGCCAGCCGGCTCCACACTTCTACGTGGTGCTTTGCTGGGATCTCCTGGCCAGCAGCTCCTACTCATGGAGCTTGAGGTCCCCCAGCAGTCTGCCTTGCTGACCCTGAGCGCGGCAGCGCAGGTGCCATGCTGGGTGGAGCGTCAGGGTGAGGTCTACCTGCACATGCCTGGCACAGGCGCTGTGTGGCCGCCTGGCTGTGTGGCTGGGGTCCACATCAATGGGCGTTTGGAGCAGCTGAATTCACATCCCTTCAAAACAGCCTAACAGTACTACTGCGACTGCACCGCCATTCTGCTTGGAAGCATGATAACCAGGTAATGCTATTTGACTATGAACACTTGTTAAAATGTGCCAAGTTTTATGATCTACATGTTTAATTGCTTTGGCTTTAAAAGAGAGAATGTGTCATTTAATGTGCAATTTTCTCACCCAGTTGAATTCTGTCATTAAATGGTAAGCCTCTTCTCTGTCCTCTTTCAGTTCTGTGCTTCAGCTACTTAGGTTTCTTACATGGGTCACTCTCTGACCGAACTGGAATCCACTGCTATGTCAGCACAGCCGTGTTGTGTTTAAAATTTTCCAGCCATTGGGCTTCAGGGTTCTGAAAGCATTTTTAATAGTTGAGAGTCAGGCCCTGCCACTAAGACAACCCAATTCCTGTAAAAGGATGTCTATCTGCTGTCCTCCCCCCTGGCCAGCAAGCGGAGGGCAGCAGGGACCAGACCTGACCACAGTGTGGGGAGCAGGGAGGGGGCGCTGGCCTGAGTCACTGGCCCAGGGTCACGGGCGGAAGTGAGTCAGGATCCAGGGTTAGCGTGCTGACAGCCAAGAGCCCACTGCTGACCCAACCCAGATGACTCATTCCTCTTCCCCAGAAAAGGGGGAGAAAACACCAGCCTCATTCATCATGGCCCGGCTTCTCTCAATCGAACTGTATCTTGCTCACTTGGTACCAAATGAAAATGACTGTCAGTTTCTTGTAGAAATTGGCTGCTAGGCAATAGCGTGTGGTCATTAAAAAACAAGCTTGGTAGCTACACTCACCAAGCACAAATAGCAGCCCAGTGGTTCACTAGCTGTGCAGTAGCACAAGTTTTACTGGATTTTCCTACTTCAATTTCTCTACGCAGAGTGTGTGGATAAGTATATTTGTGGAGATCAACTGAGTTTACTACAGCTAACGTGGACCTCAACACACGTCCTTCATCAGTCAGAGACTTTGGGGTCGTGTGGAGAACGCACCCCTCTGTCCTCATGGACATTTCTGAGAGGAGCTTCGAGCCGGCGGTGGCTCAGCAGCTACACCGAGTAGGGACGCCTTTATCATGTGTTGGAACTGACCCTGTGTTAAGTGCTCAAAAGCACCTGGGCCTTCCACGGCACCAACTTTACATAGGCAGGAGAGATGCCCACGGAAGTGCACGGTGAGGACCAGGCCCCGTTTCTACTTTGCTGGGGTAAATTCTCCACACTCCCTGGGCTGCACAATGAAATTCACACCGTTAACACTTGTGGACCTCAGGCTGATTTGCTGTTCCAGTTTCCCCCCATTTCCACGATTTCTTGCGTTTTCCTTTGTAGGCGTCCTAGAATAAGCCCCTTGCTCTTGAGCTTGCCAGCTATTTCTGTAGCAAGTGGAGCAGCCGACCTCGATGCTGAGTTGCTGGTATCTCCTGTGAGTGTCCTTGCAATTTTTCACCCTCCTAATTTCTTGAAGTCTCCTGTTCTCTGTTCCGCCTACTTATCAACGAGAAGCGTATTTGGCTCTTGCGCCCCGACCACCACCTGTCGTGCTCGTGGCCTGCGGCTGCAGCTGCCTCTCCTCCTCCTCCTCTCTCCATCCTGCTCTAAGTCATTAGGAAGACAGCAGTGCTTCCCAGGGTCCAGTGCGCTGCCTTATGTAGTATCTGCACAGCTCCTGGCCTGTTCTCAAGAGTGGGGAAAAAGAACATAGGCCATAAAATTAAGTAAACAAGTCAATTGCAGTAAAGTATATCAAAGTCTTAATAAATCAGATTACGTGTGTGTGTGTGTGTGGTGTGTGTGTATGTGTGTGACTGTGAGAATGATCAGTCTCTTGCTTGGTATCAGAAAACACTCGGTTGCCTAAATCTTTGTTCTCTCAGCAGCAAAGACCACGCCTCCAAGGAGCCCTCCTGCCACGGGCTCAGACAGAGCATTTCTGGGTGACTTGTACACACAGATAAGTTAGACAAGTGCACCTCCGTCTACGAGGACCTCTGCGTTTGTGCTGGTGTGGGGAGCAGCCCCGTTGCTCTGTGACTTGATGAAGGGTCTGTTCAGAGGGCCGAGCTTCTGTCTGATGTCTGCTGAGAACCAAGCCGATGGCCCTCAGAGGTGCCTTGCACCCGGAGCACAATGCATGCTGAGGGCAGGAGCTGGCGGCGTCTTAGCGGGCGCACCCCGCACGACCATCTCTCTCCTTCACTTCTCTGTCTGTTCTGCATACTGACAGCCTGCACCATTTGTTTTTCAGTCTCATTTTTCCTGAACATGATGAAAATATTCTGAATTCTACCCTAGTACATTAAACAGAGGTTCTGGAAGGGACAAAGAAGGTAACCCCAATGGAAGTGGAATTACAGAAGAGATGCACTTTGTGAGCCAAGTGTTACAAGTTTTGTAATTGACTGTGTGGGGTGTACACAAGGTTAAATATCATCATGGAAACAGAATTCTGGAATAGTTGCTGCCCATTGAACACCACATTTTAAACACAAGCCACATTTCAAAATAGCGCTAAGCATAGGAACACAGAACAAGATGGTGGGGTTTATTCCAGGAAAGGGACATTCTGCTCATGTCATGGCCTTACTGACCTTGGAGAAGGATTAATCTTGCAAATGGCAGCACAATTCCAAGTTCCAGCAACATGCAATGGGGTAAGTACCTAAGTAGCACTTTTTCAGCTATATAAATATACTCTGCAAGTTTTAATGATGGAATTAGCTCATCTTCCCCTCCTGGATGGAGCACAAGCCGGTACTTCAGGCTCAGTGGTGCTGAAGGTGCTGGCTCCACCACCCTGCCACTGACCAAGTGGGTAAGGGGTGCTAACACGCCCGCAGATGCATAAAGTGCCCGCAGTGCCCGCAAGGCACTGTCTGCTTGGCATGCGAGCCTCAGTTTTTTCTAACTCCCGATAGAGGAGATGAGGAAGTCCCAGGGCGAGCACAGGGAGACCTGAGCCTCTGCATGCCCGTCCCATGCGCTGTGCTTCTCTGCCCGACGAATGCCAGCGTTGACCGACTGCCTCTGCCTTGTGGTGCTCTGGGAGGACCGCAAAGGAACAGCTCCTGGGGCAGTACTCCCCAGCTTCAGATTCACGCAGAACTTAAGGCCTCCCGCTCCTTCAATTGTTATGCTTCAGGAACTCGCTTTGGAAAGTGGCCTGAGACCGTGAAACGAAAGAAAGAGGGAGTCTCAACTTTCCCTGGCTGTCCACGCTCCTGTGTGAGACCTGTGAACTCTCCCTTACAGCCCCAGGGTAGGACATAGGCATCAAAGTGGACGGACAAAGGCATGAGGGTAACTTCCTTCCCCACTACAAAATGCCAACAAACAAGACGCCCAGACCAAAAGTAAAAGAGACAAACAAAAACCTCACCCTTCCACTGGATTTTGTTTTCCTCTAAAAGGTATCGAGCAGCTTAAAGAGAAATCTGGCTTCCTCTAAACTTCACACCTTATGATCTGAATGATGTTTGCCAAGTTACTGATCACCAGGGCCATGAAGGAAGAGAATGTACTTATTTTATTTTTTTAATCTTACTGTTTAAATTCTTCCCTGGTTTTCTCAATGATGTTTCTCTTTCTGTGGGCCTATTAAATTTCCAAGAATAGGAACCAAGCAAACACACCACACAGAGGTTTTCTTTAGACGCACAAATGCCATCCCTATCCGGCACAGTAGGTCACCACGCTGCCGGGCGGCCTGGGCCGGTGTTTGTGTTTTCTTTCAATTAGATGGAAATCAAAGCCATGTGGACCCCAGCAGGGCAGGCAGCAGGTCTGGTGTGTGCCAGGCGGGGGGCTTCTGCTTCCCCTGGTGCTCCCCGTTTTGGATAATGGAACAAAAGCTTCATTTTATTATTTGGGTTGTGAAGGTCTGAAAGCATTCTCCCCCACTGCACTTATACCATTTGTCCCCAGTTCTCAGGTGGGGTCAGAGAAGAAAACCTGGCTTCTCTACAAGATGAGATACCTTCGTACTGCTAAATACAGAGACCAGACAGACAGCAAGAGAGCAGGTTAGGGGAAGACGGCAAGGAAGATGCGATGCAGAAGGGTTTTGGTTTTATGTCAGGCCACAGACTGTTTCAGGAAATGAAAAGGTTTCATTTCCAGGTTGCATACAAGTACATAAGGAAAAAAAATGTGTGTTTTCAAATGCTCGCAGTTACTAAGGAACTCCCAAAGCATACCACAATGGCACCAGGAATTATTAACTGAACCTTATTGGAAAGGCTACACGTCTTCAGCTAATTACTAAGATGTAAAGGCTGGTGATGCCAGACCTTTAAGGGACTAGTGTACATGTCTGCATGGCAACCTTCATCATCCCTTATTTCTTTATATTTTAGGGAAGGGACTACCAGGTGTTCAGGATCTCACTACTAGCTCGGACTCGTAGTGATCTGCCTGTTTACAGTCTCCCCAGAGCTGGGATTACAAGTGTGTACCGCCATGCCCAGGCTCAATTGCTGTCCCTGGGGGTGAGGACAACACTGTGGGCTGGGGATTGAATCCCCAACCCTGCACCTGCTTGCAGGTGCTTTAACCCTCTGAGCCATTTGGCTGGCCTGCAATCTTCATTCCTAAGTTTCTGATAATTTCATTTATGGATGATTTGCATGCTTTGTATTTGACAAGGTGTTCCTTGTTCAAAGAGATATTTTCTTGGTAAGAGATTAAGTATTGTGAAGGAAATAAAAATAGTTATTTACAAAATGTAAGCACTCAAATTCCATATATAAATTTTGTTTTAAAATTTTAAATTCATCCCTCAGCTATAAGTGTGCACATAGTGATTTTTTTTTTTTTTTTACTTTAAAAAGGAAAAAAGAAATAAATATGAAGCAGCTTTTTATAGCTGTGGTGGCTTTGGTCTGATATCCATCCAAGCCAAACTCTTCCATTCACGTCTTGGAGATCTCATTGGATTCCTTGCCAGACAGGGAAGGAATGTAGGACAGACAGAGGGTAAAATGGCTACAGAAAGCATGGGTTTAAAGCTTCATTTTGATTAAAAATAGTCTTCGCTTAAAAATTATTTTTAGACATGCTGAACAGTTTCGTATGGAGTAATGGACTCTGATAAGCAAAAAATAGCAAACAGAAGTGTCCAGGAAAGAAAAGCAGTACTCACGGTGGTCCACTCGCTGCTCTTACTTCCTTAGATGACGCCGACTAGTGCTTCTTGAACAGGAACCAAGCTAACACCTTATCTGATTTATCCTCCAAACAGACCTGTAGCACAAGAGCTATGTTTTTCTCCCAGTTGCGAGATGGCAGGGATTGGAGACTGCGGAGTCAGAGGCAGAACTGAAGGTGGGGTGGGATCTCCCCAACCGGATCCCCACACCGCTGCTCACAGCCCCGTCCTTAACTCCAGGCTTACGTCCTCGACGTCTTCTATATGTGTCGTGCTTCTCATTTCAAGGAGCTCTACTCACAGCATTGAAGGCAGCCGGGGTCTAACTGAGCAGTCAATGTAGTTAACAGAGTGATTCAGTTAAGAACAGAAGGCCATGCTCAGCTGCAGTGTGGCTTCTGCTCTGGCTTCCTTAGCGTCATACTCAGGTTATAGATATCCCTCAAGGAAAGCAAACATCTGGAGTCGTCATTACCTTACGTTATCATGACTATGCCTGCCACATTCTCTTCTCTTTTATTGTAAATCACCTGTAGCCAGAAGTATGGCATCTTCGCTCCAACGTGAATTGTTTTAGCTTTATTGGTGCATAAATTCTGCATATCTAACATGTAAGCATTAACGATTTGATGTGCTTAGACAGTGTGAAATGCGTGCTCTCTCTGAGACAACACTTCCATCCATTGCCACAAAATTCAGTTACTCTTTGCGTGTGGGTGTACGAGCACGCTCATGTATGTGTGTATGTGTATGTCCATTGTTAAGATCAACTCCTTTGGTACATATGCCATTTATAAAACTGACAGAAAAAAAATACATGCCCTGAGCATTTCCGGGCACAGCCCTGGCATCCCCTCTGCGCTGATGGTGGCCCGCGTAGCACGCTGCATGCAGGCTGTGCCCCGCCTCCCCCTCTCAGGCTCTCCTGTTTTCCCAGCCTTCACGCTGCACTGCTGGACTGCAATATTTTTTGTTTTGTTTTCATTTAGAAGTTGCAACTTTTTTTCCATTTTTAGTACAACATTATTGGCTTTGCACCTTCGCTTCTCCTTTCAGTCTTTCCTCTGAAAGTCACCTCCAACGAGAAGAGAAGACCAGGTGCGGCCAGCTCCGTCCCAGCAAGACCTCCTTGGCTCGTAGACACAGCAGCGTCGTTTGTGGACTAGCACTGCTGTTCCGGCACCTGAGCACGTGGGACGGTGTTCAGGTCACGCGTGACTTGGCTCGCGTTCTCAGCTCTGACAGCAAGGAGAAAGGGAGCTGCAGTCTTCCTGTGAGCTCGTCATTCTCAAGCAATAAATAGCTTTACTTGGCTTGCTACATTTGCATAGCGATTTCCTCACACTTTGCATTTTAGTTCTTGCCTATGCATTCCTTTACCTCGCAAAGTGATTGCACGTGCAGTTGTAGCTCTACACTTACGGTCCTGTGCGTTCCGTGAAGGTGCACGTGGAGGAACCGCTGCTTTTGCTGTCCCGCCACTGTGGAGACCAGCTCTCCCGTGCCTTTCAAGCACTGCTCACAAGAGAGCGGTCTTAGCCCTCGGCCGCTCATCCTGAGCCTTTGCGACTTGCAGAACATTCTTACTGGACAGTGCTGAACTTGATTATCCTGAGTAAAGTCTCTGGAGTACATTTTTTTAATTGTACTTTTTGCAGTACCAGGGGTTGAACTCAGGACTGTGTGTGTGCCAGACTGGTACTTATGCCACTGAGCTATCTCCCCAGCTCCTGCTTGAGCAAAGTCTTGATAATATATAAATATGACAATAAAGATTAGTGCTGGACTTAGGAACTGGAAATTAGCCTTTCGATGTATATCCCAGTATCTGTCTCTTTGAGAATCATGCTAGTCTACACATAAATACAGTAAACATCCATAGATTCCTGCACTTCAGGTAATACATGCTTCCATTTTCATTGTTTTAGAGAGAGAGAGAGAGAGAGACAGAGAGAGAGAGAGAGAGAGAGAGAGAGAGAGATCACTTAATACCAGGTAGTTATGAAATATTTTATACCCTTTAAAAATAGTCGGGACCCAGAGCGTGCCTCTCACCAGACCTTTCCTGGAGTTCACACATCGAGGCCGCCAAGGGCTCGGGAGTCTTGGGGCTAACCCAGGACGGCGGCACCTGTTGGAGCTCTCCCTTTCTGGTGCAGGCCGGTGTTGAGGAGCAATCCCAAGACAGCGCCGTGCGTTCTTAGCTCACATGGGAAGTCACACGGCGATTCTTCTTTGCGGACTCTGTGCTGGAAGCCCCTGACGCCTGCCCCCGCGATGCTGAAGTGCCGCCCTCCGCTGTGTGATAGCTTTCACTTTGTCTCTTCCCCCAAACTGTCGTCGCGGTGCATTAGTTTTCTCTCGCTATTACAACAATTTTATTCAGAGTTAAGTTCTTCTTTACAAATGAGTTCTCCATTTGGAGCCCAAACAGTCCTCTGGGAGTGTAACGGGAAGCCCGCAAGTTTCTTTCCCATACCAGCTTTCCTAGAGTGTATCTCTTCCCTCTGCCGTGGGCACTTCCTGTAGAGGTTCGCGTTCGCCTGTGGAGCAGATGAATGCCCCTCCTTGAAGGATTTTACAAGAGCAGAGTGGAAAATTACTTGGGATGGAAAAATTTTTCTTTGTTCCCCAAATCTCATTAGTATTACTTGTCCAATTATGCTATTTTCTTTATACCAGAATAGATCAGGTCTCCAAATGAAACATCCAGTTGCCAATAAGTTTTCTTATTAAATATAAACATAGCACCTGCTTTTTAAAAAAGGGAAAGGAGGGAAAAAAGGACTTCAAAGAGTTTAAATCCATGTCAGATATGACTTAACTGTGTGCCAAGGAGTCAGTCATAAATCAATCAACTGTAAATCAATCAGAAATTGTCAATAAATTAAGTTCCTTTCTGCACCTTGGGTTATGCCATAATATCATATCTAACATTGCATTATGAATCACATCATATTTAATGAACCATACGATAGAAAATTTCAGGTAAATATTATTATTCTGTTATGTCCTTTGTACAGGTTCTCACTATGCAGCTCAGATTTGTAATAATCCTCATTTTTTCAGCCTGCCCAGTGCTGGGATTATAGGCAAGCACCACTGCACCTGGTCTCAGTGGTGGGCTCAGCATGTCCAGGGTGGCGTTGGTGTGGCGTGGGGTGCTGGGGATCAAACCCTGGGCCCTGTGCTTGCCTAAGCAGGTTCTTAATCCACTCACCTATTTTGCTGGCCTGATAAATAGTATTCTGAGCATGCCTTGTCAAAAGTATAAGATAGACTGTATTGTTTACTTGCATGACAAAGATCACCATCTCACGTTATTTTCTGCCTATAATACTTAGCTCTCTGTTTTTAGAGACTATCCTGTCCAGGTGCCTAGGGAGCATGAGAATGTAAAGATCACAGTGGGGCACCTGCTTTCCATATTTTGTTTATTTTATCTTATACTTGTCTGAATAAATGAATTCCTTTTCAATATTTGTGGCTATTTAATATACATGGCCTATGAGAAACAGTAAGGAAAGCTTAAATAGATAATGCTGTCTCATAACTGTCGACATAATGTTAAAAGAACTGCATATGTCCCCCTTGTGATTTGTGCCATCAAGCTACAGCCACAGGTACCCCCGTACCGCAGGATCTGTGAAGCCGGAAGGTGTCCCCTGGACACAGAACCATGACTTCTCCTGTGGGCCTGCCTTCGTCTTTGTCACTGAGCTCACACTGGTGACACCTGGCACTGATCACTCCTTGACTCACTTGGGAGCAGCTTAGGGAAATACACCTGCAGCCCAGCTCACTCCCTGAAGAGTTTATTTCTTTGGGCTGCAGAAACATGGAAGCACGTGCGGGGCTGACGCTGCCTACCTGCGCAGCCCATGCAGCTGTGCTGTGATCACTGCCGTGTGCCTGGCACTCAGTGGCACATTAGGCAGCCCCTGACTGCTGCCAGCCTGTGGGATCCCGGACGGAATTAGGTAGGCTTTTGCTGAATCCCACAGGGCAGAGGTTGCTACTGCCCAGCTAATCCATTTTCAAATTAACATCCAATTGTGAGCAGTGACCTCACAACAAGCAGGGAGGATCAGTCTTTGTTGCCCTTTGTTTTGGGTTCTTATCTGCTGATACTCTTCTGACCTGTCTCAGTAAGCTCAGACCACAGCAGCTGTGAACACCGGTGAGGTAAGGCTTAAGAGCTGCGCCACCGTCAAGCTTATTGGGCCGGGAAGCTGACAGAGCAGAATGTGTGACTGGTAAGATGCATTTGGCTTAAATAAGGCTGGGGAGATAGGTCAGCCATCTGCGCCCTGCCTGGCAAGTGCAAGGACAAGGATTTGGTCCCTAGTACCACATGTCCTGCCTGTCCCTGTCTTGCTCGTCACCAAACCTGGGTGTGATGGCTCATGCCTGTAATCCCAGCACTGGGGAGGCTGAGACAGGAGGATCACTACAAGTCTCAGTACCGAATACATAAAAATGATAATAGAACAAATTAAAAAATAATGTAGGCTGCTATCCATTTAGTTTATTTCATGATTGTTTTAAAGAACTCGTTTAGAATTGGGTTGTATTAGATGTCTAACTCAAAATCAGTCAGTGAATGAATGTATGAAAGAATGGAGACAACTAACCAAAACTCATTAGTTCTAAGTGCAATTATTTCTTGGTAAATAGCCAAAACTCATTTAATCTTCTCAGTAGGAAAAACTCACAGAAGACAGGCAAGTCCAAGCTGATCACAACTGATTCTCAGGCTATCAACAAAAGGCCACCAGCTGTAGGAACGTGTAAAAAGTGTACGAAGTGATGGCTTTTCCCATGTCTTTAGCAGAGAGCAGCAGTGTGTTAGGATTTTCAAAAGTTTTCACGTAGATCTTAGAAGACAACAGTTCTAGCATATATTAATAGGTTCCTGATGTTGTAGAAAACGTCTTTTCATTTTTGATGGAAGTTTGTCATGTTGATAAAGTTAGATTAGACCTCACTGGTCTAATATGCATGAAAGTACTCATTTGCTTGTTCAAATTATATACGAGTAATCATTTGAAAACACTTATGGCAAAATCACATGATATCAGTTGAGATAAGCATTGGGCAAAGGGCCAGTTGCAAGGATCTGTCTTGGGAAGTGTTATAGTTTGTGTCCAGTTGTCCCCACAAAGCCTCATGTAGTTATGGGACGTGGACTTCTAGAGCTTGAGATAAACTCATGATCCACCGGGATTATGGGTGATCCAAGGATGAGATTACGGATCTGAGTACTGCTGGGACTTCAGGTGTGGCCTGAGATGGAGAGCCTGAGGCAGAGAACCTGAATGTAATACGAGAGAGACAGCAAGACAGATTCTCTCTGTTGCTGTTGTTGGCCTGTTGCCGTTGTTGCTCTTCCACCGCCATGAACTGCTGCTCTCTGCCATGTGCCAGTCTACCTTGGAGCCAGCCAAGTACCTGTGAGCTAAATAAACCTTTCCTTCCTTTATTTTGGGTGTCAGGTCTTTGTCCCAGCAATGAGAGAGGAATAAATGAGACAGGCAGGTGACAGCTGCGACTGGAGACTAAGCTTTCTTATCTGGGCTCAGGGCATCCAGTTTTAATCTCCCAACACAACAATAATCAAAGTCAAGCAAGCAGACCAATCTCTGCCGTGGAGCACATCTCGGGGACCTCTATCCCTGGTAGCCTGAGCGTCTAGCTAGCAACAGCAGCTCCCCAGAGTCAGGCAACCACATCGCAGCAACTGGACAGAACGACTCCTCCCAGGAGATAGGCTTCCTCATGGATGCTTCTTCGGTGATGCCAGTATGTCAGAGTTTTCTCTGGCACGCTAACAAGTGGTGATTCTTACATTTAGTATATGCATTTGGAAGTAAGACGGACTACTGGCTCCAACTCACCTACTACAACTATGAACAATATCAAGCTAATTAACAGGTGAAGAGCACAATTATCAAGTTCTTCGTTGTTTGGACAAATAGGTGGAGAAAGCATGACAGTGTAAGTGAAGTGAAAATAATTGAGTCTCAGCACAACACATGTCACGAGCAAGGCTCTAAATTTAGACCTGACCGGTTCCTTTGGTCAGTCCGTGATATCCAACAATGTGGATTGAAGGCAGAGCAGCTAGCGGTTTCCCAGAGTGACCCTTCTGGATGGTCGTCAACGAGTTTTCGCTGTTGTTCCTGTGCTACGATTCCAAGGCGGCGCCCGCCCCCAGCGTCTCCAGCGCTTATATGTGCCTGCACCACGGCCTCTCTGCTGATCAGGGAATCCACCGCTGCCGCGTGCACAGCTGCATGCACTGTGGAGAAATGGGGTCCCCTTGGAGGCTGACCACCGGCCTGCAGCCAAGAAGGGCTCCCTCTTTTCACTGGCTCCTCCTTCTTCTCTTGGGCCACTGGTGGCTGTGGGGTGAGTGGCGTTTCGTCCACATTGCTCTTCGTCCTTTCAGCTTCTGCCTTGGAGGTGGAGGTGTGAGCCAACCCCTCCTGTTTGTTTGGGTGCTAGGAGCTTCATCCCCCAGTGATAAGAAGTGATGAATACATCCCGTTTATTTATTAGCTAGTTAGACATTGTCATCTAAATCCATGCATTTTGGTTTTGGGGGATACCACTTGGCAACTTCTCAGACATAGCAGCCAGCTGGATTCTTCCCATCTATGCTGAGTCCAGGTCATGGGTCCCTAGGAAACATGAGCTCTGTCCTTCGCTTGGATTTCACCAAGCTGGTGAACAGAGGAGCCTCCTGCCTGACGTCACGCAGTCACCTGTAGAAGCCGCAGCAGCTGCTCCTGTGTTTCTACATATTTGGCCTGATGGGCAGGCGCCCCCTATCCACAGGCTCTGGCTGGAGTTCTGTTCAGGGTTCACACGTACTTCGCACTGCACGTGAGTGAGTAAATGAAGCCTCGCACCTCCTCACAGGATGGCTCTCAAGACTGCAGCAGCAGGCTGCCCACTGTTCCAGGGCTTTCCAGGCTTCCTGGGAACTCCCCATGCTGCTGTCCTGATGCTGTCCTTTTCATTATAGGGTAAATGCTTTCTTTTATTTCCTTTGACTCCCTTAATTTTATAATTCACAGAATTCTCTGGATATTGGGGACATGAAGTATTGTGCTGGGAGCACGCGAGGAGATCGCATCTCCAGTCAAGCCAGCAGACACCTCACTGCCTTGCCAGCGAGACTCTGCTCTCAGCTCACAATCCCGCACAGGAAGCCTTTCAGAGTGAATTCCAACCAGCGTCTCGGCCTGGAAAACCTCCGGCTGCCTGCCCAATGCTTCCTGTGAGGTAAGAACCGGTGAGCTCCAGTGTGGAGCCGGGCGCAGAGAGCGGCGGAGGCTTTGCCTCTGTCGCTCCCTGAGAACTTTCTACAAGTATGCTCTTCCATGTTAATTGTCCTTTGTGGCTTTCCTTTGGGTGCCATGGCCATTCCATCTGAATTTGGCCACCAAAGATCGTGTGGAATCTGGGCTAACACATCTCAGATGTGCGCGATCTCAGCCTGTGGGATACGAAAGGATTTAATTTAGGAGGTATCTCCCCTTGCAGCAGCGTCTAGACCGGCAATTGGTGCAGAGCGCGCCGCAGGACAATGGGCTCTTGGTTCAGGACAGACATTCATCAAAACACTGACAGTATCATTTTGTGTTAAGTGGGTGACATCGTGTTCATTATTTTTCTTGGATATCTTTCCACCAAATGGACCAGGCAGCCATAAAAGAAAAGACGGGCTTCATTCACAGGACATGAATGCTGTAATTCATCTTTTGCTTTGGGTGAAATTTTTCAAAAGAATATATTTTTAAATACGGAAAATATCAGAAATGAGTACCACATGTTTGCGGTAGAACAAGTGACTCCCAAGCGTTCAGCAGTCTGATCTTTGCGCCTGCCCTACCTACGGGCCGTATCATTCTGGACAGATTATTTCTCATTGCACTCTTCATTTCTTTCATCTTTATTGCTACAACAGTTGTTCAGGGTGATCCTTAAAGTTTCTTCTGTCTTAAGGCAATACCAAGTTACAGTTATATTCTCAGGTGTTCAAGCCGAAGCTTCACCACTGCTCTGGTTCTATCTTCTTTTCAGTGCACCACTTCAGTGTAATTTATTTCCCATTATTTTTGAGGCTTTAGCATTTGGGGAACAAACGAACCAACACTGTGAGCATAAGGACGGCACGAGTGTTCGATACAGCAGCTATTACCAGGCCTGGGGTTGGTAAAGCAGTCTCTGTGTAGCAGTCAAAGAAAGTTTGCAGTGTGATGTTCTCATTTGATTAGAAGCAGCAAGGAGCCGTGAACACAAGCCAAACATATTGTACTTAGATGAAAGTTGAGCCAGTCAATCAATAGTCTAACGAAGCAAAGACGAGTGATTAAAATAAGAAGTGAAAAGAGAATTTTATCTCCAAACTTAATAGAGAACATAATGGATAAAAGATGGACCTTAAAAATCAAGTTATGCATATGCTGTGTACTGAAAATTAGCAAGGCTCTTATTGTGGACACACTATTTAGTGGAGGTATTAGCTAGATCAGGAGTGAGGTGAATGTGTTCCTGGGCCAACTGATGCCACCATAAGAAACGGTCCCATGGGAATGGCGACCTCAATATCTGTGCCTTTTTTGTAATCACACATGCAGACAGCATACACATTTCCCAGTACAGGAATTAGTGAGAGCCCTGAGAGGGGACAGACAGGGTTGGTTTTCCTGCTATCTAGCAGTGGAAGCCAGAAGGCCTCAGCCTCTTGGGTCCACTTTGCCCTCTCAGATGGACCCGTGTGGCACACGGGCTGCTTGTCCCTGCTACTGCCCAGGGGTCTGAGTGGTGAACAAAGGAGTGCAGCACTCTGCTTAAGCTGACTTTTCTATTAGTGTGAACACCTAGGTTCTCGACGTCCTATGACTTGGGACTTCTGCACACGATTGTTTTGGACTCTTCCTTAGCATCCCGTTCTTCTTTGACAGCTTTGTAACCAATCTCCAAATGCAACTTAGTATTTGCAGAAATAAACTGTGTAAGCTACTAAGGAAACCATCTTTAGGCACTATTCATACATAGATAAATAGGTGGGTATTGAATACAATATATACTGAACAATTTCTAGTTCTGAAGAATTACAGCTTAAGAAAATGAAACATACATATAGTCTTAATGAGGCTTCAAACTGTGTCAGCTTTATCTTTTTCCTCAGTAAGATATCTTATAAGTACTATTTGATATTATAAGAGTTGTAATCATATTTGGAAAATCACTTCTTCAAGAAAGTTAGAATACTATGTTTGAAATCCTGATTGCAGGACAATTTCATGGTTTAGTTTAGATTTTTTTTTTTAACTGCACAATTTCCAAAACCAAATGATATTGAGTAAGGAAAAAAAAAAAAAAAAAAAAAAAAACCTCAAAGGACTCTGTGGCCACATATTTAGAATGAGGTAGAATAAAAATCTTTAAAATTTTGAGGATATGATTTTCTTTTTTTAAAGAATCTTTAATTTCTTTGTTTGGTACAGGGTCTTGCTATGCAGCTTGGACACACAGTGATCCTCCTGTCTCAGCCTCCCCAGTGCCGAGATTATAGACGTGCACCACCACACCTGGCCTTGGCAGCCAGCTCAGTGCACCAGGGTTCTGGGGCCAGCACAGTGTGCAGTACTGGCGATCAAACCTGGGTTCTTATGCTTTGCAAGACAGGCACTTAGACCACTTGAGTTATCTGCCAAGCCCCATGATTTTCAATACTTTTTTTCTTTCTGTATTTATGACAGGGTCTATAGAGTCTCACTACATAGACCGGACTTGTAGTTATTATCCTGTTTACGGCCTCCCAAGGGCTGGGATTACAGGCCTATACCACTATATTCAGTCTCAATCATTATTTTAGCACGCCTCATGGGTGAGCTCAGCATGGCATACTGGGGATCGAACCCTGGCCACTGCGCTCTGCCTAAGCAGGCCCTTTAGTCTGCTGAGCCATGAGGCCAGCCCAATGTTCGATCTTTGAAGTACACACAGTTACAAATTGCCTGTGGAATTAGAGCAAGATCACTAATCTGCATGACTCCATGTGCAACACTATAAAAACTGAGCTATTATTAACACTGCGTTTCTTTATACTCATTTCTTCATTGTCATTTTCAATTCTAGCCAACTTCTGCTGTACTTTCACTAAAGGAGAAAGAATTGGGATGGTTTCCATGGCAACGGTCTCAGATCACAGGCAAATCCCCAGTGACGCTTAGCACTTGTAGACATAAATTGTTTCAAAGGCCAGTTGTGGCCCAACAGGGATACAGGTTTGATGAAACCCAGATGATCTGCCACGGCTGTGCTTTGGTCCAGCCCCCCACTTACACGACTGTCAATTACCTACAGTAACACTAGAACACAAATAACATGAGTAAGGAAATCTGCAGATAATCCTCGAGCATCTTCTTGGCTAATAATTTCCAATCCTTCTTCCATCAAGCCTTATAGGAAAGTTTCTTAGCATGTATTGAAATGGACAGATGAGGGTTTCCTCCTCTTCCAGGGGAGTGGGAGCCCATCGTTAAAGAGCAATAATCAAATTATAGTCACGAAACAGAAAGGACTGATTGATTATCCATGGGAACTGTTGGTGTACAATTTGAAGAAGCTCAAGAAACTTCTCCCCCCTGACCCTGTGGAAGCATATCTTTATCATCCTTACTAATATTTGAGTTACACAAATCTGTCTAAAATGTATCAAGATCGCTTTTAAGAGTATAATATGAATTATAATTAAACGAGACAGGTCTCTTCCTCCCCCAACTCTGGAATAGTATGGAATTAAAACAAATGCAAAGAAATGGATTCATCCACGAAGGCAAGTTAAGTTTACAAGGAGCTGCGGCAATGTAGTATTCCAAGAAAAATTGTGGCTGAAGAATTCCCATAAAATTCATCAGTCTATCAAGCCAAAGTTAAAGATCCCATAGGTTAAGTGAGCCAAATCACTCTGTGGAAACTAAGATGGTTAGCCCCAGATGACACACCGCACCAGAAGAGATGGGAGACCAACATTTCCTCGCAGCAGCGTGCATTTCCTCCCTGCGAACTGCCGAAAAATCTAAACAGCCCCAGTGGAAGATTCACGTGCGCACCATTCAGTGGTCAATGGTGAAGAGAACAATTCACTTGCCAGCCGATAGACAGTTCAGTGCAATAATGAAGAAAACATCATCTCTTTCATAACCATCCCACCTGCACCCATTCTGTAATTTTTTTAAAGGTGGTTTGATTGTTTGCTCATAAGCATGATGGGAAGGCTAGAACTATGACTCCTGGGAGAAAATCTGGCAAGAATAAAGGACAGCAACAGCGAAGAGCCCCAAAGGATCAGAGACAGAATTTGAGAAACACAAAGGGACCTGACTGATCTTGTCAGATACAAAAGTTATATAGTTTTTGTAACATAGGTCTTGCTTTATCTTGGTCTTAACAATCTAGCAGAAAAGTCTAATCACAAGGTATAAAAAGGAAAGCTATATTAATATGCTGAGTTGTAAAACGCTCAAGTCAACAGCCCCCAATAATGCCAGATGAGCTGATAGTCCACTACCGTTATGGGCTATTGGGCTACATATACAGCTACTTTCTCTTTGTGCAATGAAATGAAAGATCTGTACTAATGATGCGAGGACAACAAATCATCTCTGCACCTTGTGCTATGAATAACTATGACAAAGATAACATTATTCAGTGTATTAAATATTGTAAAATAATAATAATATAAACTTAAAAAAAGAAACATAAAGTACACACTATGTCAAAATTATAATTCACATGTTCTGGAAGCAAGAAGATGTGTGTATGATCTTAAACAGACAAAATGAACTACATTGTAAAGAAAAGAAACAGCAAACTAGACACAGTTCTTCAGAATAAAACCCAAAGAAACGGAAACAATTACTCGACTGGAAAGTCTGGAGAGTACAGTCAAGAATATTGGCCAGCAAGATAGCTCAGCGGTCCAAGGCACCTGCTTGGACAAGCTTGGGTAAGCGTGCAGGGACCTCACACGATCCCTTGTGCCACATGCTGCGCTAGCCCTGCCACCAGGGTGGGCTGAGCTAGCCTCCAAAAAAAAAAAAAGAAGAATATTCTCTATAAGGTAAAATAACAAGAAGATTTTAGAAGTTTTTTCTTTTTCTTTTTGTGATGGGTAAGTTTTGCCAAGGAGCATGAAGCAGAATGTATGAAGTGCTCCACTGTAGCACGTGGTCAGCAAAAGTTGCACGAGTGACTAAATTTTCACATCCACTTGAATGCATATCAAGCAATGCCTTAGCAAACGTAGCTGGAAGCACTACATGACGATAAATGGTCATCCTAGCGGGGAAATATATGAAACCAAATGCATATATTAATAAAAGAATAACAAAACACAGCAACAATAGTGAAATTAAAAAAAAATGAGAATTGCATGACCATGATGAGAGAACTCATAGGAACAAGTATATTTTTAAAATCTCAATAAAATTGTATAGATATACAGCATCGATCTAAAGAACTCTATCAGGTCTGGAGTGTCTCTCAGTGGTACAGCTCTTGCTAGCTCTAGGCATCGGTTTCCCTTCCCAGTGATGCAGCAACAAAATAATTCCACACAGAAACATGCACCACAACCAATGCCAGGGCCTAAGGGGCAGGACTGGGGCATCCACCGTCTGGCATAATGTCGGGTCACAGCAACCTACCCCGTCCTTTCTCACTGTAAACTCACACACTGTAAGCTCACAGCAAGCAGCTGGCTGTGCACCTCAGCAGCGGTGTGTGGAGGATGTGGGAAGCTCTCTTTATGTTTGTCCACTTGGAATAAATAGTAGCACAGCACGGGCACATGTGCCAACATGCCAGCTTGGGATTTTCACCCACGTGATGCCCCACCTAACAAGTTTTGTGCATGTTTACCTGAGTGTCAGAGAGGCTAGAGTGTCGCCACACCACTCTTTCGTTCTGTATTTCACCAAAAACCGAACTGGGTGTGTCTGGCAGAGCTGGGCCTGGGGAACCAAAAGCCCAACTGCGTGTGCTCCCACTGGGCAGAGGAGTGGCAAGGCGGACTCAGGAGCTCCAGAGCAGCAGCAGGGCTTTGCCCAGGCAAGTCTCATGGCTGAAGTTCTGCACATTTATTGTTTGCTTTAAAACAAAAAGAAGTTTTCTTTGGATTTTTCTGGTAGAAGTACCAAAATTCAGTTCAATGGCATCAGAAAAACCAAATTTGTGAGTTTTGGAGGCGGTCAAAAGGGAACCATCAGATTACCTCATGTATGCAGGATGACGATGCTGATCACTTGGATGCGGGCCACATGAGCCGAACCTCCTGTGACAGTGAAATGGAGCAAAGGCCCACTAAGACGGACGTGGGAATGCAGACCCTTGATTCAGATGGTGAGGAAAGCAGCAACGGAAGTGCATTTGGGCTCGTAGAAATGGGACCCTGTGGTCGTGCAGCCAGTGGAATGACCTACAGTCAGAACAAGGCCCAAAGGTATGACGAGGCTGTGATAAAACCTATTGGAATGAACTCCAGGGCTGCCCTTCAATGCTTAAAATTATTTGTAACAGGTGAGATGCTGCAAATTGTTGTGTGATGCGCAACTGCTGACACACAAGGGAGACATTCTGTATGCGCCAGCCGCCAAACTCTGAAGTGTACTTGCTGTGAGACCTCACTAGCTGACCTCAAAGCAGTCACTGCTGGAGGGCTTCCCCATGGTCATCGCAGGAGTGTAAAGGACTTGGGGGGAACCATGGGACTGGGCCGGAGGTCTGTGGAATCAAAATGACAGCAAGGAGACTTAATTCCTTCAAAACTGCCTGAGTTTGGATGACAAAGCCATCTTCCAAGACAGAAAAAGACCTGATAATCTGCTCATTGTTTCAAAGATTTGTGAGTAATTGTCAAATGATTTCCACACCACCCAAATGCAGGACTATTGATGAACACCCCGCAGCTTTCATAGGTGCTGTAGCTGCAGGCAGCATAAGCCAAAAAAACACTTCCGAATACGGCATAAAATTTATGCTCTTGTAGATGCAAAGACTATTCTTTTTATTTAGACATTTATTCTGGAGCCCAGCCACTACATCTTTATTCATATAGTAACAAGCAGAACGGTTTTGGGAATAGACTTGCTCCCATCATACAAATGAATGGGAATGTAATATTCAACAACTGGTTTAGCAATTTCCAATTTATGTTATGGTCGCTAACAAAGCTCAAGTTGACCCGTGCAGGAACTGTCCATAGGACCAAGTTGGGAATCCCAAATGCAATGTTGTGACTGCAAAATAGAATTATGTACTACAACGTTTCAGAAAGAAGCAACACTGGCCTTGTACACGACACAGAAAAACAAAGTGGTGCCAATATTGCAAATGACAGAAACATTGAGAAGGAAACCTCAGCCACGTGAAAACCTGATGGGAACATGTTCTACAACAAAAGCCGAAGCAGAGTGCTGTGGCGCTGATGATTTATGCAGCAACTCCGGTATCACTGGAAGCTGGAAGTGCTGAGCAATGGCTGTGTTTTACTCAGGTGTAAATATGACTAGCATGATGGTTTCCAAAGAAGATACATGCAAATTAACATGGGGTAATATTCTTAGAAGATTGGGAATGAAACTCATAAAAGATCTCTTATAGATTAGGAAAAACAAGAAGTTTCTGTCCAGGAAACTGTAGAAAAAGAAAGAGGGAAGGAAGGAGACAGAGAGAGAGAGAGAGAAAGAGAGAGAGAGAGAGAGAGAGAGAGAGAGAGAGAGAGAGAGAGAGAGAGAGAGAGAGCGGGCGAGTGCTGGAAGGTGAGCAGGCAGTGGCAGCATTGCAAGCATCCCAAAGCCCTAGCAGAACAACAGGGGAAAAGGCGTGGCAACTATGCCCTCTAACAAAGGGCAGAAAGCCACACATACTTGTGGGCATAAGGGATCCTGGTGCATGGAGCCCTCAGTGTCGGTTGACAAGAATGCCTTAGCTGTGACAGCTAAAGCCAAGATTATTTCTGTGCTAGACTTTTGTTTGTATTTACAGCATAGTTCATGTAGGTTTTTATTTCTGATATTATCTTTTAGGTTTGGGGAACAAGCCCCAGCTGATGTAATAGTGTTGTTTATGCTAAACATGCAACACATGCTAAGAATTGAGTACTTTATTTTCTTGATATTTTATGTTCCTGTCAGCTACACATTTCATAATATAATAAGAATCTTCTAACAAAACAGCAAGACCAGTGAGAAGTCAAGCATTTCCTATAAAAAAGCTGTGAAAGCAAAACACATGTGCTGTCAGTGTAAGTGGTAACGCGTATGGATCCCGTGATAACTGAAGCAGAGTACTTTTTGTAGAGATTTATTAGTATTTTATTGCAATTCACATAGAAATTTATTGCTGTTGTTATTTTTTAGAGTTTGTACACCAAAGAAGCCAATGTTGAAAATTTTAATGATGTTTTATAAACACTCAATAAATATTACAATTCAATTAGTTTTTTAATTTTTCCTGTTAAGTAATCATTGCTTAATATTAGAAAATTCATATAATTGAAATGAATAATTCATCAATAGAAATACTCTAAAGAATACACATGGGTATTATGTACGCATAACAATGTCTCTTCGTAAGAAAAATGGCTTTATGCCCCTCGGAGCTCACCTGGAGGAACAGGAGATTTGTTCCGAGTGTCCATGGAAGGTTTTGGCAGAGTCAAAGACATGGACGCAAATGGAAATACACCTTCAGTGAATGTGGAGAAGGCATTTTCTCTAACCAGGAAGGAGTTAAAATGGAAATTGATCATTTTAAAACATTTACAAGAACAAATTAATCTGTAGATGGAACAAGACCTCAAAAATTTCGGGGAAGCCTTTTATAAAGCGGAAGAAGTTTAATGGCAATGCAAAACACTGGGCATGCCACAGTGAAGTTTCAACACGCTTCAGTGGCTCTGCTTGTGCAAGCGAACTTAGAGAATGATTCACAATCTGCAGCCACCAAGACTGTGCGTCCTCCGCCCAATGGTAGTCACACACAGAGTTCTATGGAAGAAATACAAATTCCTATAGTGAAGTCACTGATTTTTAAGCTAAAGCATTTCAAGGGAGATTGTCTCTGTAAAGAGTGACGCTGGCGCAGGGCTGCGGTTTCCACCCAGGTGACCCCAGGGCCTCACGTGCCCATCAGTGGATGTTTGCCCAATACTGTGTCACAGGGCAGGGCACTCCCCAGTGAGGTGCTCGGTACGGAGCCAAGCCTGTCCTTGGCAAGTGCAGCCTGTGGGGAGAAGGCATCCCCAGAGCGTGGCCGGGAAGGCCGCCTTGCCTCACTCTTCTTTCATCTCTGCCCCCAACTGCCCTGCCATGAGCTGTCTCTCCTCTGCTGTGCCCCTCTGCAGTGCCGCCCTGCCACGCACCCTCCCAACTATGGACTGAAACCTCTACACGCCATGGGCCAAATCAAGCCCTTCTGCCTTAGAGTTGGGGGTGCCAGATACTAGGTCTCAGAAATGGAAAGTCATTCAGAAAAAGCAGCTCTTGGAATGGAAAAAAAAAAAATTACTCTTGACATGGAATTTATTCTATACATAAAATCTGACAGAAGAGAAATACTGATAAACAAAAGCTGGCACAATAAAGCTCTTGAAAGAAAATATTTCAGAAAATATACAGATCCTTGAAGTAAGCAAGGATCCGATAGCATCTAACATGACAGGTCATAAAAGAAGCCACTGTACCTCAAAAATATGAAAATTATTCCTGTTTAACCAATTGATAGACAAAGCCACAGAGTGGGGGAACTATTCCCCAAACATGTATATTTCTATGAAAGGAATAATCTCCAAAATATGTAGAGTTCCTGTAGATCATAGTAGTAGGAATAGTAATAGAACAGAACAGTAAAAGAAACAGAACCAAGAGTCCAGTAAATTTAGCAAAATATTTCAGAAGATCCTTAACAAAAAGAAGAGGCACAGCTACAAAATTGACAAATTAAGTGATATTCAATATCATTATCCACCAGAAAAATGTGAACTAGAGCCCCATGGACACACCACCACATACACCCTGAAAAGCTAAAATCAAAGTTACTTCCTGGGTTTGAGAGGTGTAGAGTAGCGTTCACCACAGTTAACTAGAGGGTGGCATGTTGAACATTTGAAGCTCTAAGCATCCTAACGTTTCGATAACTGTTACTCAATTTCGCGTTTATGGCATGAAACCAGTCCATCCATAGGCAAAGGAGTGTGACTGTGTCTTATACGATCTTATTGATAAGTTGTGCAGAATTTGGATTGGGAACGATAGTTTAGATATTCCTGATGTACAGCAAAAGAAACTCATGTGCTTCTCTGATGACTACAAAAGGTACAATTGCTCTAGAAACCTGTTCATCATTTCATAAAATCTACACCATCCACATGATGCTAGCATTGCAAATATATCTATTTCCCCAAGAGGAAGGAAAACATATACCGAAACAAAGACATATAAAACACTCATTGAAAAATCAACTTAAAAATCTCAGAAGATGGGAACAAACTCTCCCAATAAATAAGCAAATTTAAAAATTATGTTTAATTAATGCCACTTAGCAATAAAAATGAAGCACTCATGCAAACGCATATATGAATAAGTCCCTAAATGACTGTGCTGCATGACACATGCACAGAAGCATGTATGCTCATGATCATATGAGTCGGAAGCTAATATAGAGCCTCAAAGGGGCACAGAGATATGACGAATCCTGGTTGGGTGATGAAATTCCTGCCTGCAAAAGGCTTGTGTAGCTATCTCTGTCATATTTCATACACTTAACCCTTCCAAGAAAGTCAATTTATTTCATTTAAATTATTCCTCAATGATGTTAATAAGGAAAAATAAATGCACAGACTTTAGTCGTCACTGTCAGCCTCTCAGTGAGCTGTGTGTGGAAGGGTCTCCCTCTCATACTCATCTCCACAGATACTCAGCCAGTGATGACACCCCACTCCCCAGGTGGGCTGGCTCTCGGGGCACTAGCTACAGGTTTCTATTTTATTATCTAGTTTCTCTTGGTCAAACAGTTTTACTGGTGGAAATCTGTTCTCAGTTGGCGAGAGTGATACATTCATTTTGTTCACACAGATAGAAATTCCTGCTGCTGACGATGCAGGATAAAGAGTGGACAAAAGAGAAACTGGCAGCAGATTTCTGAGACAAGGAAGGAAGAAAGTTCGGCAAAACTGGTCTCACAGAAACGAGATTTTGTGGCAGAAAGGAAGAGCTGTACAACTAGAGTAGCTGGTACAACCCCGTTCCAGGTCTCACTTTCGTTTTCTGAATGTAAACACCGGGCAAGGGGATCTCCGAGTCCGGCCAACCTGGACAATTCCGTGGCCCTAAAGACACTGAATGTAGATTGTCAAACAGTGAGGAAACTAAAAGAATGCTTTGAGAAAAGGAGAAATTAGTATTAAACAAGGGAATATCTGCAGCCAAATCTGAGGCTGGACCGCTGCCATCATGCAAACAGTGAAACGAAGGCGTTCAGTCTGGTGGCACCCCGGCCACAGGCCACCCCTACCCCACCATCCTGAGGGCTGGGGAAGAAGAACTACAGGCACTGCCACTGTAGCTGCTGATCTCTCTCAGGTGCAAGGTCAGTCCTCTAAGTTCTCCTTTCCACCTTATGCGCCTCAATATGAGTCAAAGGGCAGAGGTCAGAGGTCGCCAGGTCACCAAGCCTTCAAGGGTCCAGGTGACTAAAGCTCAAAGCCTGAGCCATCTCTTTCTCTTTATCCTTAAAATTCTAGGAAATCTTTGTGTGGGAAAAGTATTTTGGTTCCTTCAAAATTTTAGAAATGACTACGGTGTAGACTGAAATATAAATGCACCATGAAAACCTTAAAAATCAAAATGAGATGTCCACTAATGAAGGAGGAGCATTGCAGAGTCAAAAGATTCTTCTGGGAAAAATGTTTAAATGTCCTGAACTGCTGGCAGCCTTTAGGGAAGTTTGAATGGTTTAAATGTTTCGGAACAATAAGTTTTGTCTCAACTAAGCTCAGCAGCAACATTGCTGCATAATAATTTGCTCCACTTCTTAATTTGAAAATCTTACTGATAATGACCGGTTTCATTCATTACCTTCCACTTTTTACACAAATGTTTGCCATCCGTACCTACAAATTATTGGTGAGTGAGGCATGTCCACGCATTAAATCTCGAATTTTTCTAGAATCAAATATTATGGATTTGTCTTTAGGAAATATCTCTTAAGGACATAGGGGATTTCAAATTCAGGAGAGAAAAGTATCATGGATCTTGCTACACTGACATTCCTTACAGAAGATACTCAACGCTAGAATCAGTGAAGCGAACAAAATGTATTTTTCATCTTAAATAACATTAAAATGTCCGAATTTGTTGCATGTGCCACATTTCTCCTTCAGGTTATTTTAAAACAAAACAAAACAAACAAAAAGCCAAGACCAGAGCGCAGCCCATCACTGCTGCCCCACCCGCAGCGCCGGCATGCGCCATCCCGTCCTCCACTTCCGTGACACGATGCTTTCCCACTCAGTGAAATCAGGCAGCTCTTGCTTGCTGAGTCGGTGTTGGCCTCACGGGGTGCTCCAGGAACACCCATGTCATTACACCTGGTAAGACTACAGAATTTTCTCATGGCTGAATAGTGTTGTGTGAGTTCAAGAAGTCTGCCACGCAGTAAGGTGGCTTCAGCTGGTGGCACTACTTGGTATTTTTGAGAAATGCTAAGAGAGGTGATGCTAAGTGATCCCATTACTGGATGATAGTTACGAAAGGGTTTGTGAGATCACGTAGATGACAGCTGCATTACCATCCCATAGGAGGCGTGGATTAGGGAACTCCCACTGTTCTGTGAAGCATGTGTCCTACAAGTTTTAGAAAAAGAACTGTCTATATAAAAGGTGAATATCCATAATGTCTTAAAATCAAATTTGACTATTATAATACACATCTTACATCAACTGATTTTTACTTTAGTTGCCAAATTCTTTGGATGTGCAATTGATGTTTCCATGAATTAATTTTAAAATCAGGTTCATGAAATTGTTTTCATTTTCTTGACACTAATGTGAGAACTCTAGGAGATAAGTCATTTGTTGACACTACGCAGGAAAAAACTTCAATTCAGTTAAAAGAATTCAATAAATTCAAGAACTTTAGCCATAACAAAAATCAAAACAACATCAATAAATGAATTCTATTCTACTCTGAGATTTATACAGGACATAAGATCTATATTAAATTCAAGTTTTCTAACAATTCCATCCACTATTCCTAGATCTCTAGGCATGTATTCTAATTCCTTTTTTGCTCCCGTCATTCCTTCCAATACAACACATAGAACCCAGTGGGATGGTAGGCCCAGCATAGCTAAGAGTTTATTCCTATTTGATTCAGTGCAATGAATTTTGAGAGATGAGCTGAAAGGCGCTGAGATGGATGTGTGTGCTCGGCCTTCCCAGCTGTGCTTTGCACTGTGGGTGAGCGTTCAGGCTCGTCTCCTGCTGAGCGCTAGGAGCCTGGTGTGCCAGAAGCCTGATCCTCCTCTTGCCCCTGGCTCGAGTCTTCCAGCAACTTCTGCTGATAGTAACCACATGGCCCAGGAGATGTAGCTGAGGCGGGTTAGCTGAAGGACCTCTGGATGGTCATGCACCCACGTGCTGCCTACCTCTGCTCTGGGTATGCCAGGAGACGTGGTCAACACAGAGGAGCTTCCAGTGCAGAGGTTAATAAGAAAGCAGCGCCGTAGCAATTTATCCCCTGACATCTTGAAGTGGCAGTGTGGCCACCCTACAAGCTGTTTTCTAAAATATTGGAATCCTTTCACATTTCCAAATCTTTCCACAGAACCTAAGACTGTACAGTGTAAGTGGAAACAGATGGTGTTCTTGATGGTTAGGAGCGATCTTCATAAATTACACACCAAAGATTTAGTAGTGTATCTAAATTTATACCAAAACTCATCAACAAGTCAAGATTATGAATCCCTTACCTTTGTCTGAGTCTTCCTTCCCGAGCTACACGCGTGGACTCCTGGGTTATCCTAAGGCCCTGAGCACCTCAGGTGCCCTATAAAAAGAAATAGGCTCACTATTAGAATTCAGCATAAATCATACAATCTATTAATAGGCACTACACAAAATAGAAATTTAGTGTAAAATTCTTCAAATAACCTTAATGTTTCAAATAAAAATAAAATATAGGAAGGAAAATTCTGTTACAGGAGGCAGAACCTAAATTTAAGAGATGTTTCCCTCTTGCAAATACTTCACTTTCCTCCCACAAAGAAATTCCAATTTTGATTTACTAATTGGACTTGAGATGCTTTGAAATGATTCTTTGTTTATGCTCCAGTGGTGTAAAGAGTAACTTCATTATGTGAGAATTAGTTGACATATTAGCATGCCCGGCTGATCCAGCCACAGCCTGGGAAGGGACAAGTGTTTCTCACCGCCCAGGAGCGAGACCTGTAGCTGCCGGCCAGGCAAGGGTTTGACTGCACAGGACTGTGGTGAGGTGACCAGGTGCCACCTGGGCAAAAGCATTCTCCACTTAAAGGAGAAGAGAATAAAATACCTAGGTTAAATAAAGAGAAATTTTAAATAGCTGAATTCTGCAATGATAAAACTGAAAATATGTTTGAATAATTTCATTTACTGAAATATAGACTTCGTACCTTTGATTGGATATTTGTGATATTTACATAAAGCATGAGTACATTTTGCAACATAAAATAAAAAATCAAATCTAAGCCAAAGTCTTAGAATTGTTTCATTTAAAAAATACATAATTTACTCAAAAAAAGTATGCAGTAGAGAGTAAGCAGCTGGTCACGAACCTCATCCCACATTACTAAATTTATTAGAAGAGAGAATCAATAAGATGATACAGATCTTAAAGTATTTTTAGTTTCATAATTAACTTCAAACTTCTTTTTCTGATTTTGCTATGAAATTTTGAGAAATAAAAATTTCTATGCCAATCTATTTTGAGAAACATAGAATCTATTTCTCAGTTTATCACTTTAGAAGACACTTATTTTACCCCTTGGCATGTGATAAGATTTAAAAATCTTGGAGTAATTTAGCCAGACAGATAATCGATTGCATGAAACACGTGCAGGCATTGGACACTCTAGGTCGATATAACCAATATCGCTTGCACGTGCACCTCTTGAATTGGTGGGACGGTGTCAAGCGGGCAATGAGGTGCACGGCAAGGCCTTGGAGGAGGCAGAGGACCTGCAGGCCTCGGGTCTGGGAGGACTCCAAGGACCATGACACAGGAAAACCTTAGCAAGCACAAGCTAAAATCTCAACAGCAGAAAGCAAGTGACCAAAGTTGATGGAGGCCATGGTCTTTGCCTTGCCGCTGCCAGTCTCTGGCAGCCCTGTCACAATAACCACCACCACAGTACCAGCAGCCACAAGTGGGCAGAGTTGTGTGGATTGTCTGCTATGAGAACGCAGTCGCAAGGTTGGAAGGAGGAGCAAGGAGACCACTTAGGAAGGGACACAGGGGGGAAAGAGCACGTTGTCGCAGCCTCAGTCTCAGAGGCCTGAGTGATGGGAGAGAGAGACAGCCAGCTCTTGAAAGGTGATGTGAGAGGCAGAGACACCTGGCTTTGTTGGGAGGGAAGATAAGGTAGAGTGCACAAATGCGGCTGAAGATAAAGAGGATCTGGTGGTGTGCTCAGGAGAGTGAACTGGGAGTAGTAGGAGCAAGAGGGGGTGGAAGGGAGAGAGAGACGGAGAGAGAGACAAAGACAGAGAGATGGAAAGACAGAGAGAGACAAAAACAGACAGATGGAGAGACAGAGAGAGAGACAAAAACAGAAATGGAAGGAGAGATAGAGAGACAGAGGGAGAAGGAGAGAGAGACAAAAACAGAGAGATGGAGAGACAGAGAGAGAGACAGAGAAAGAGAGAGATAGAGACAGAGAGATGGAGACAGAGAGATAGAGACGGGGGAGACAAAGAGAATACCAGTGTCTTGGTAGCCCTGGCTTCCCTTGGTGGCTGACTTGAAATCCGAAAGTGATGTGATTTAAGTCCTGAAGTCCCCACGGCAGGCAGCTGCGAGTATCTGTGGAGACAGGACATTTGTGTGGGCTTGCCAAGGAATGCTTGAGGGTCCGAAGTGTTGGAAGGATGGCGCTCTCTGACCCAGTAAAGTATGTCTGAATTCCTCCTGGCTTCTGAGGTGGACCTTTCCAGGTTAAGGGAAGAGCAGTCTTTCTTGACTCTCAGCTCTGGTTTCATGAGAAGTAATGCGGGCCTGCCACGTGTGGACTTCCGCATGGTGGCGTGGTGCTAGAAATTGCAATGAGAGGGGGTGGCTGTAGTCAAACCAAAGGTGCTTGGTCAGCAAAGTCTTCTGTGAATTAGTGGCTTTTATTTGTGGTCTGAACAAGAAATCCACATGGATTTCTCAAAAAGCATGTTAGGAACCAAAGGAGTAGTACATACAAATGGTCTGAGAAAAGATCCTATCAGAAGATTCCAGAAAGCACGATGAGCAAGGAGTGTGATAGGAGGGAGACAGAGGCACCAATTATAAGTGGCTGTAGGGAGGAACAGATTCTCAGGGACGGCAAAGCAAGCATCACCATGCCAAACGCGAGTTCTGGGTTTACAACGATGCATTCATTAAATTGAAACGTTGTAGGAAACAGTTCTGTAGCTATCAATAAAGTAATTAACACAGCTTACTCTCCCAGTACTATTTCAGTAATTTCTATTTTAAATTGACTGCAATAGAACCACAATCTTGGTAGAAAAACTGTCACTTTAATCCACAGAATATTGTTCAACTGAATAGCTACGATTTCCATTAAAATATATTTGCTTGAAGGAATACAGTCGCCATTCTCTGGTAATGCAGAGTATTTACTGAAGTCGATGAAGGTTTTCCTCCAGCTTTTGTAAAACTCCATGAACCAAGCCAGCACCTGCAGGAGCAAAGTAATGGATCCAACCTGACAGTTCTGTTTTTTCAATTCACACCATATGATTTTTCTACCAAAAAAAAAAAAAAAAAAAAAAAAAAAAAAAAAAAAAAAAAAAAAAAAAAAAAAAAAAAAAAAAAAAAAAAAAAATCTGCCAAAAGAGGTTCCATTAGTGTCAGGTAAAGATTCCTAACAAGGAGACTTTTAACTTGTTTTAAAATGTGAGTCACAACTGGAACTCAACAGGCAACTCCTATCGCAGATGGATGGTCCTGCGCTGTCTTATCTGGTTCTTCTCTTTGATGCTGCGGTTCTCTTGGCAACCCTAAAGATGTGGTGATTTTGACAGATGGCTGTGCACTGCCTCTACAGGGTGCACGCAGGACGAATCACACACTACACCTACTTCTAGACCTGCTTTAAGTCATGTTCGTTAGGAGACAACAGAATTCAAACACACATTGGATCTTTTCTTTAAACACAACAATGAAAGTATTTGAAGGACTTAAAACTATCATTAATGTTGGTGGAAAGGGGATTTATTTATTTATTATGTATTTAGTTGCTACAGGGTCTCACTATACAGCTCCAACTTGTGGTGATCCTCTTGCTTTTAGCCTCCCCAGCACTGCCATGACTGAACTCAGTTACTGGCTCAGCATGCCCCAGGGGTGGGGCCGGCATGGCATGTGGTGCCAGGGATCGAACCACCATCCCTGACCTTGCCTAAGCATGCCTAACCAGGCGCTTATCTGCTGAGTTATCCCACTGGCCTCTGCAAAGAGGATTTAAGTTTTAATTTAATTCCGATCTTTCATGAGAGGATGGAACATGAGATAATTTGGCCAATATATTGCAATAAATTGAAAACTAAAATGAATTGAGGTTTACTTGAATCAAACAGAAATTGCAAGTGATTTGATAAGATTTAATAATTTTCTGTGCTCAACAACTTGAAGGTACATGTATGCCCTGAACAGCAGTGTATTAAATGTGTGTAATTTTAAGTCCCTTTTACCTCCAACATGGAATTCTTGTGTATTACTTATGCATTTCTTTATTGTTACATTTAAAATGATTATTAAACATTTCTAATTTTTAGTACACGTTTTAAGTGAAAATTAAGTAGATGTGAAACTATAATCTCTGGAATGTTAGGGTTCCTATTTTGCTACTATAGCCCAAGTGGATAGGACAGTACAAGATGACTGTAAAAACACACTTTGGATCTTATTTACTCTTTTAGCTTTTTGTTTTGAAATTTTTAATTATTGTTTTTAGTATTATTTTCTCTTCTAATAGAAGAAATCCATGCTGTGACTGTTCTTTGAAAGAACATCTGCCTGAGTGAGCGCTAGCTGGTCCCTTTTGCTGTTACTGAGGGCTCAGAGGTGTTGAGACCCAGGCCACGGGTCAGGCAGGGTGGACGTGGGCACTGCCCACGCCTCAGAGCGCAGCCAGGCACACAAATGCCTCCAGGACCCAGAAAGCTAAGCTGCAAAAATGCTATGGCTTCTACAGTAGGAGAAAACGTATGGAAATCAGTAATCAATAAATACTTAGCAAAGTGTGTGCAATTAGCAATTGTGAGTTGCCAAACAGGAAACATATTCATGTTAACTTTGTTTCTTTTTCCCCTTTGGTCTTTTTACGACAGGGTCTCCCTGTGCAGTTCAGGCTGGCCTTGAGCTCACTTTTGTAGCACAAGCTGGTCTCAAACTCGCAATGATCCTCCTGCCTCAGCCTCCCAAGTGCTGGGATTATAGGCATGTGCCGCCATGCCCTGCCCTTGATGTTAAATTTTTTCCCTTTGGAAGTAACCCTAAGTATTTATGATGAGTGTTGAAAACAATGATAGAAAATATGTTGAAATACATAAAATTTTAGAGTTTTTTCTAAGCTTTTAAAAATATGCTCACTAAGAAAAAGGGAGTTTAACATATTTGAATGCTGTCATGAGGCCACCAAAAATAGAATTGAAAGCTAAATTAATAACGAGGGACATAGCTGGGGGCGTGTGTAAACTCCTGCCTGGCAAGCACGAAGGCATGGGTTGGATCCCCGGCACTGCATGCCACGCAGGCCCCGAGTCCGGGAGTGGTAGCGCATGCCTGTAACCCCACCATGGGGAGACAGGGATAGGAGGATCACCATGAGTTCAAGCTGTGTAGTGAGACCTGAACCAAATGAATAAACTAATGAAAATTAAAAAAAAAAAAAAAAAAAAAAAACTAAGTTAAACCATCAAGGGATTTCAGAAATCTAAAATGGACTGTATCATACAGTATTTGACTGGCTCTAACATAGGCTGAAAATAAAGCTACCTTTTTTTTTTCCCTCCTCATTTGTGGACTTTGTACAGGGTCTCAGTGTATCACTACACAGCTCAGACTTATAATGACGTTGCTGTTTTCAGCCTCCCCAGTGCTGGGATTGTACGTGTGTGCCACCACACTTGGACTCAGTCAGCAACTCAGTGCACCCCTGGGGTAGGCGGCCTGGCATGCCACAAAGGCCTGGGGATTGAACCCTGGCCCCTGTACTTGCCAAAGCAGGCTCTTAGTCTGCTGCACTATCTCGCTGGCCCAGTTATATTAGTTTTATTGAACTATTTGTGTGGAATCCATCCTTGAAGCAATTCTTCTGTTTCTTTGAGCAACTCTTAAACCTGACCTCTAGGACTGTTCCTACTTTAGGCCATAGACACAGGAACAAAAACTTCAGCATTTCTACTTCTCAGTCGGATTACAGGGAATCTGTACATAGCAAGTTAATGTATTTGTCCTGCATGGAGCGCTCTTTACAACAATTTCCTGACATAAGCTTCTTACTGTCTTTTGCATTAGACTTTAACTCAGCATGCATAATATGCTTGGGACAGTTTAGGGTCATTCAAAGGTCACAAGGGAAAACACGATGATAATCATTTCTAAATGCTTTTTAAAAATTGCACTGTAATAATTCTAACTTGGAAAAACTCATACTATAAATTCTTCTAGAATGCACTCTCCACAGTGAAAGCCCTCAAAGCTCACTCATGTTAGTATTCACTGGTAAGTTTCTGTTGGTGTTATTTTATAATATATACTCATTATTTCCATTAATATGAACCTTGTGATACATGTTATTGTATTCACACACACTCTTTGAGAAGCTTTAACTGAATTATACATATTCTGTGGCCATTTAAATTAAATTTTAAACATAAATTACCCAATCATTTAGTGCCACTAACACGTTCTCTGCACACAGTATGTGTAACCTCCCATTCCAAATTTATAATATATACACATTATATATGATATATAGTATATATATATATATTCCTTTGTGGAATAAAGATATAATTTCTTTTTATACAACCACTCAATTCTAATTATAGCATGCATTTCTTTTACATGTTGGGAATATCTCGTGCAATAGACTTTTTAGTGCTTTTTTGGTCTGAAGTTCAACTGTCATCTCAACAAGAAGGATCCAAGTCAGACAGTAGCAGGGTGAAACCGTGCAAGGCACAGGCAGCTCCTTTCATAAGTCCATGCATGTGGCGACTCATCGTCTTTGGGAATCTACTGAACAAAGTGCCCTCTTCTGCTGTAGTTCACCCATGTGTCATGGAAACACGCACGGCTTGGGCTCTCCAAGGTACTCGCTAGGAACCACGTTTGGTTTTTTCCCCTCCAGCTGGAGGGCAAATGCACAGCTTTCTGCTTGGTAACTGATGACGCTGGGCTTTGGAGTCCGTGTGTGTGGTCAGCATGGCCAGGACTGCCTGCTGCACCCCTCATGTGCGCTTCCGACAGTGTGGACATGCCACCTCACAGATGGATACCCCAGCAGTCTGCCCCTTGCTTCCCGACGTGCAGCAGATCTGCTCCTGCCCAAAGTACCGGAGGACATCACCCACATGTGGAGACTCAGAGTGGACCCGCGCCAGGCTGGACAGTGACCGCAGGGGACAGGTGGCTCTGCACAGCAGGGGGACTTTTGATCTCAATGTACTGCACCTTGCACAAAGCTAGATGGAAGTCCTGGAACTTGAAATGACTCCCCACAAAGTTGTAATAAATAATTGAGGTGATAAGAATATGTGACTTCATGTAAGATTCTACACATTGTAGCTGTGCGTCACAGCACCGCAGTGCTCCCTTATATGTATACTTTATGTGTTTGTTAAAATATGTTTAATTGAAACTTAGCCACTAAAGAGGCATTTTGATAGTTGACTGACCTTTAATGTCATGCAAGAGTCGTTCAGTGAGTCTATGGAGTTTTGCCGTCAGATGAAGAGATGCAATTTAAATCAGGAAAGTCTGTGATTCTGTGATAGGAAGCCTGGGAACCTCAGGAGCACAGCGGGGACAGGCGTCCTTGTGGGAGTGTTCCCCTCTGTCCCGCTGCCTCTCCCTGCCCTGCCCTCGGACAGACCCCGCTGCCAGCCCCAGCTGGTGCTGCCATGGGGACAGAGCGCCTCGGGCAGAGGCTATGTCAGGGCAGACCTTGGCACTGAGCCCAGGCTGCCTGGCAGGGGACACTAATGTGCTGGTCACGGCCCTAGCGGCCGCCATCACAGGTTACCATGGCCCAACTGAGTTCAGCCTCCCTGGTGGAGCAGCACAGCAGATAGAAATGCGCGGGGTGGAAGAGGTAGAGAGGGCAGCAGCGAGGGGCGATGGGCACTGTGCAGTGCCAGCGTCAGGCAGGACCATCCCGCTGAGGACTGAGGAATGCCAGGACCTGCAGCCAGCACTGGCCCATTAGCTTTCTAAGTGAATTGGCTTCTGCCTAAATACGCAAAGGAGAGAGAAATGCAAATTGAGTGGAGAAAGTAGCTTGATTTGTTTGTTTTAGTCTCCTAATAAGTTCATCATGATACTATAGAGCCAGGAAGGATACATAAAAACTAACCGAAAAGTACATCATCTGGACTTCATCTTGGTCTAAATAATGTCCTGCTGTCTACTTTTTCCAGTAGAATTGGATCAAAAATCAATCATTTCTAAACATAGTTAAGCTACCAAATCAAACTCCAAAAGACTCCACGATATGCTAAGTTGACATGTAAAGTTGTCTTTGAGTGTGTGCACGGGCATGTGTGTGTGTGTATGTGCACGTGTGTGTGTGTGCGCCTGTGTGTGTCCATGACAATCTGCCTACTATAGATAAGCATGGTGGTGCAGATGGTGAGGCTGGGGAGGACATGCAATTGTCTCCTCTCACATTTGGTCCTGAGTGACACCAACACTGCCCACAGGAGCCAGAAGCCCACCCAAGAGAGACCACAGAATGCGACCTCCTGCTCCCTTTCTATTTCTCCCCGGATGGTCAGCACAGTCAAAGGGAGTGGAATCCTTAGTGCTATTTGTAAAGCAGTATACATCATTATTAATTCACAAAACCACAGGAGAGAAACAGATAATGAAAAGTCCTTCACCCTGCTCCCCCTCAAGCCAGTCTTTTGCTAGCTTAAATCACTTGTCAGCAGGTACAGAGGCAATCCTTGAGCACCTTCAGCCTTCTCATGCATCATCTAGTAATAAGATGGATGCGAAAACTGGGGTCAACTCTGTATTTTGGTGCAGCTAACTAAATTGGACAAGTATTTCAGCTCACTGTTAAACTGTTTCACAAAATTTGGTATAAGAACATATTTTATTTCCTTTCAGATACCTTACTTGATACCAATGTTAGAGTGAGACATTGTGATGCTATATAATTTTTTTTTTTTTTTTTTTTTTTTTTTTTTTTTTTTTTTTTTTTTTTTTTTTTTTTTTTTTTTTTTTTTTTTTTTTTTTTTTTTTTTTTTTTTTTTTTTTTTTTTTTTTTTTTTTTTGCAGTCTCAGGGTTTGAGCTCAGGACCTTGCGCTTGCCAGGCAAACACTTATTCTCCCTGGCCCCTGCTATATAATTTTTAATTGCCAATTCAACAAAAAATATGATCATTTAATTTAAACACTGAATATTGCAGAAATAACTGTGCCTAGTGTTTTTAACTATGCCCAATTATTAATATTTTTTCATTTTTATGTTCTTTATCCTTCTTTTGATTTATTTTTATATTCTTTGCCGAATGAAAGGCTTCTGGTGTTCACACTTTTCAATCACCTTTTAAGTTTTAAAATTTTAACTTGAGAGGCTAGAGCAGAGACACAATTGTCTTCCTTTATGTTTGCTTCCAGCATCATTGTAAACAAATTAAGACCAAACTAAGCACTGACACAAGGCGCTATTTGGAAATAAGTCAATATTTTCAGTAAATACTTGAAAATCCTTCAGTGGAGAAAAGGACTCACTTCACAACATAGCAATTGAAGCTACACAGAGCCAAAATCAACGGAGTTCTTAGCATGTAAAATACTTCTGGACCACGGACAGTACCGGACCAGGAAGCCACTCACAAGAGAAAAGAGGCTTTCTTAGTCCACGCTCCACAGCACACCTAGAGAGACCGCGGGGACGCGGACAGAGACAAAGAGCATTACCGTGAGGAGCTGGCGCGCCTGCTGAGATCTTTTATAAAGCAGCTATTTTCTTCTTTCAAATCACATTCTTTCCGTTATCTGAAGACTCCTCCAGAAGCAAACCCTTTTTCCTGAGTGGTTAGTGGTCACATCAAATAAAGGCCTCAGAGTGCCAGCTGCCCACGACGAAGTCGATTAGACTGCAGGACCTGCAGTTGTTAGGACCTTTTCGCTGCCTTACATTTGCTAAAAATGGAAAAGGTGACGCTTCCAGGAGGAGCGGGCTCCCAGGCAGGCAGGGCGCAGAGCAGCGCTGGGGGTGACGCCCGGACACGTCCTCGCAGTGGGGTCCAGCCAGGGCCAGCACCGCCTGCGCTGTGGCGGGCAGCAGACGCGGCCTCCTCCGCCCTCCTGTGCGCGGGGCCCCCAGAAGCCGCCCGGTGTAGCCTTCAGAGGATTCGTCGAGCAGCTGGCCTCAGTGGCCTCACCCGTGCGCTCTTTCTTGGAGGAGAAAGAGGGCATCGCGGAGCCCCACTGGGTCACTAGATGACGGCGCAGGGGCTGCTTGTCCTCTCACTTTCGCGCCTTCCTTTGCTGTTCTCAGTTTTCTCCTGTGGTTTGATAGAGGTGGGAGTCTGCGCGTAAGGAATTAACCACGGACCATTTTGCACTTGTCCAGGAGTTTCTCCACGAGGGCAGCATCCCCTGGCCCACCGCGGTCATGCTGGCCCCGAACCCCAACGCGATGTTTACAGTAACAGTGTTTTCACGCTAGAGTCAAGGTTTGCCGCAGGCAGCTTTATTCCTTACCTTTCAGCTTACATTTCTAAGTAATTGTTCTCTACCTAAAAATCAATGTTTCTCAGTTTAGTTCTCGGTTAGCAATAATCGCGCCTCGGATGAACCTCCCTGGCTGAGCTAGTGCACTGCGCAAAGCTCATTGTTTCAGGTTAAGGTTATTAAAAATAATGATGACGTTAGAGTGTAGGTAGGGCTCCTCATGCTTGCTGGCGTCTGCTCGCCCTGCTCTAAAATTGGCAGCGCGTTTCACAGGCAGTAGACCTGACTGCTCCTTGTCGGAACGCATTTCGTCAGTCATTACGGTCGCTGAGCTGACAATAAATTATTTAACTGAAATAACTGCTTGCTGGTGGGCAGCATTTCTTAGGATGAGCTCCATGAAAGCGTAACTACCGCAGGAAAGCCTGCAATGCAAAATTCTATTGAAAAGGTTAACTTTCAAAATAAGTATGGTTTAAGAAGATGGACTTCAAAAAAAAAATTGAATTGATCCATAGCTATTGGCCTCATTTTATCGTGCCACACACAAAGCATAGTACGAGCACTGAACGAAGCGAAACTGCAGGAAGCAAAGGGGTGCTCCTGGACTCTTCCTACGTCACCCCTGAGCTGTGGTAATCCAGGCACATGCGCGCGCAACGGCCAGCGCTTGGGTAGCGGGCCTAAGCCTCATGGCTTAAGCATTTGAAAGAAAGAAATGCATATTAAAAATGGCTCTGAGAGTTTCTATTGTTCATATCCATTTGATCATCACCAAGTAGTTTTTATTAACGATTTTGACTGCGTAAATAAGGAAATTAACGAAAGCACTGTGCAGGTCTGCCGCTCACCGCGTGGATGTTATTTACTCTCAGTGTTTGCTCTGTGGTTACCATGAGGGTTACCAAAAATGTCCCTGCATCATAGCTGTCTGAAAGCATGGACGCCTGACACAGTTGTGAGGGCGAGGAAAACCAAATGAAGCAGACCAAGCGTTGTAGAAATCGTCACCTTGACGCTAGCTCCCATTTCTCCCCAGCTGGCTGGTATCTGGCATCCTAGTCATATCTCTCTATAATCCTTAAATGGTAGTTACTGGCGTGCTCCATTGTCTCAGGGTTTGCTTTTTATACCAGTGAATTGGGAGAGAGCTTTCCAAGCTCATCTGCATACTGCTGTTCTCAGTGAATTTCATACTTTCCCTGGGTATTCTTATTGATTGGCATCCCTTTTCCACAGTTTGGGAACCTTTTCCACAGTTTGGGAAACACCCTTTGGAGCTGTGGGTAGATCCAGGGTGCTTGGAGTTATCTGAGGTCTATTCTTTGCTATTTTAGGTCTGGGGACCTCTTCTGGTCTGTTTTACTTCTAGAAGATAGCTGTTTTGGGTACAATATCTTTCCTTGGCCATTTTTTTTTTTTTTTTTTTTTTTTTTTTTTTTTTTTTTTTTTTTTTTTTTTTTTTTTTTTTTTTTTTTTTTTTTTTTTTTTTTTTTTTTTTTTTTTTTTTTTTTGCCTATTGGCTTTTAAAATCTTTTTTTTTCCTTCCTTAAGTATTAAAAACACAATGAAACCCCCGCTGCTACCGTCTCTTGGCTCTTGGCGTTGCACCTTCCTCGGAGGGCTGACTGTGGGAGGCGTCCGCTCATCCAGTTTGCCGCTGTTGTTGACACCTGTGCTCTTGCCACCGTGGAACCCTTCTGTCTTTCACTTCTGAGAAGAGGGCAGTGAGATGTCCTGGGAATGTTGGCTCAGTGAGACCTGAGTGCCATGTTTGCAATAGCCCGTCTTTAAGCATACCGACCTATTGTTCTGTTTGATCTATTCTGCTATTGATACTTTCCATTGCATTTTAATTTTATATAGTGTGATGTTTTTGCCCCAAGGTTTCCATTTGAGTTTTCAAAATGGCTCCTTTTTGCATTAAGTTTTTCTGTTAGAATGTTGAAGCTTTTTCTGTTTTCTGAAAAGTCATTAAACTTCATTCATAGAGCTGCTTCAATTTCTTAATCTACAAGTTTGCTAAGAAAAATTCCTATTTATTTCATTTTTGGCATTTTATTATGACCGTAATTTTGGTCAGGGATTTCTGGAAACTATTAATGCTTGTGATGTGGTATTGTTTGACCATTTTGAGAGTAGTCATTTATTTCAGTCTTCTGGACCAATAGTGGTTCCGCCAGTTTTTCTAGCAATTCCAAGTAAATGCCAAGACTTCAATTTTACTTATTTATTTATTTATTTATTCATTTATTTATTTATTTATTTGGGGCTGTGGTACTGGGGATTCCAAGCAGGCTTTCAGTCTGAAATAACCCTGCTGTGTCAGCAGTAGGTGGGATCTGAGCTCTAGCTTACTTCATGTTGGGTTTCAGCGTGTTGTCATTGTACCAGTTCAAAAAGGGGAGGTTCAAGCTTAGATTTGTCCCAGATCCACAGAGGGTGGTTTTGCCATGACCAAAAGAAATATTAAACTCTAGTTTACCCCCTGAAGCCTCTCTCTGAGGTCGGGCTGGGGAAGAGGCCTCTTCTACACTTGGTGGCTTAGCTATGCGAGCAAACCAAGAACACTCCAACACAGTGCTACCTTGGCTCACAAACATGTTTTTCTCCACAATTCTGGTAACGAACCAAGTCAAATTCAGTGTTTAGGTTCACTAGGAATTTTTTTTTCCTAATGTAGTTAGATTGCACTCATAGCACTCCTCCTGTTTTCAGCCTCCTAAGCTCGGGGATTACAGGTGTGCACCACCACACCCAGTCTCAGTCACTGTCTCAGCCACGCCCTGGTGGCAAGGCCGGCATGGCTTGTGGTGCCAGGGGTCGAACCCCAGTCCCTACATCCTGCCTAAGTAGGTGCTTTAGTCAGCTGAGCTATCTGGCTGGCCCTCACTGGGGACATTTGATTTGGTTCTCATCCATGATACTTTGTAATCAAAATAATGGAAAGAATTAACTTTATGAACCAAGAAATAACTACGTTAATATGGTAAGATATAGGTGATAGAGAAAGATGGGACAAAACTTTAAGATGTGGGAAGCAAGATAGCGTACAGGCAGCATTTAAAAAATCACTGTATCTTCTTTGATTCGTTGCTTTTTTATCACGGTGCTTGTGCTTAATTACTGTCATTTCAGGGGTGGGGAGATGGCTCAGTAGAATAATTGCTTGTCTAGCAAGCACAAGGGCCTGAGTTCAATGCCTGGTTCAGCCATGCAAAACAAAACAAAACAAACAAAAACCAAAGCAAAATTGCTATCATCTCAGAAGACTTGCTGTCGTAAGCATCACAGTAACTACAGAGCAAAATCTATAATGGACAAACCGAAGAGGTGAGAAAGGAAAACCCAGCATCACCTGAAGTCGCTTAGTGACGGAGGAAAAGAATGAAAAAAAGAGAAGAAACAACAATAAATTCAGAATATCAGGTAGCAAATGATTCTAAAAGCACCTTACCTATCAGTAAGTTCTACTGTGTGGGTGGAGACAATATATTTGCTCTGAGCCAAGGCTCAGAAGGATTTAGTGGACATGAGAAGCCCCACCTACAAGCTGCTCCAAGGACCAGCTTGCCGACCAAGACAGTTCTGAGACCTCTGCTTAATTAGATATAAAACGATGGCACTAGCTGGCCGTGGTGGCGCATGCCTATAATCCCAGCACTCGGGAGGCTGAGGCAGGAGGATCGCTGCGAGTTTGAGACCAGTCTGGGCTACAAAAGTGAGCTCAAGGCCAGCCCGAACTGCATAGCAAGACCCTGTCTCAAAAAGACAAACAAAAACAACAACGACGACGGTACCAGCATCTGTGAGCTACTCAGCACTATTTTTAGGAGAACGAGAACCCATACTTGCAGCGTACGGTGCCAGCCCGACAGCTCTGTGTGAGCGACCAGTTAACTCACAGTGTCGCCACCACCATTACTTTCATTCACATTTTAATTATGTTCAAGGAAAATGCACATCTCATGAAAAAAAAACGTAATGAGTTTTAACATTTGGAAACAAAGTTAGTCCCAGGTAGACTTGGCACAATCCTGCAGAGCGAGTTTGCTTCTGAGAGGCAGGCTGTTGACCCCCGACACGGAGGAGATGGCTCCAGCAGGCGTGCGAGGGGCCCTGAGGGCCACGCTGCCCACATGTTCTCCTCGCCTGACAGTTGGTGCCAAGGCCTGGGGTGGGGTGGGCTAACACTCAGCAGGGAAAAGGAGCGCAAGCTGTGAGGCACATGGCCGAGTCCCCGGGGGCACAGCATCGGTTACTGGGTGCGATTGTGTCCTTGTCCCTGTGCTCGGGAAGCAGCGACCACAGGAGAGGCTCTAGCGTTGCCTCTGAAGATGGCTACCAAGATACTGGTACAGACCGGGCATTGCTCCCTACCCTGTAACGCCAATGCCTGCCCAAGGTACCACTACCCAGGAGGACGTCATTCCATCCTCCAAAGTTGAATACACTGTGCTTGGGTTCCTAAAGCTGCTAATGCTGCTTTGGGCAAAGTTTAACTCTGTGCGCTTGGCTGAGCACTGTCAGCGTGGACGCGTGACCGACACGTGCCTTCAGGTGGAGCGAAGCGCGAGATTCCCTGCTCGGGAAGAAAGCGTGCATCTGGCGAGTCGAAATCATGTCACCTTCCAAGAGGAACCCGCAGATGGTGCTGGCAGCTTGCTATGCCCTGCGTCTGGGTGTTCCCCCGAGCCCCCCTGTAGTCATGGGGGTGGGTTTTTCAGAGGCAGCCATGCCTAGAGCTTGTGGCTAGCTGGTTGTCTAGTTCTCGGATTGCAGCGTGAATGCTACACCGCCCCAGGGCCAGTAGCCTGCGTGAAGCATGAGGGAGGGGAAGAGCTTTGCTCCCTGCTTTTGGCTCCTGCTGTTCTCACTGTATTCTTCTGCCACGCCACCCTGCGTGCAGCCAGGTGCGTGTGGTGGAAGGCGCCACCATCTACCGCGAGCTGCTCAGCCTTTCCTTCCTCAGCTTGGGGCACTGGGTATTTTATCACAGCGATGATAGAAAAGTACCTAAGGCACCACTTGAAATGAGTACCAAGAGGAAACTGGGGAAGAAGGTAGACAGAGGTAGAAACAATATGACCAAAAGCTGTGGGGGCGTGTCCCGGAGCACGATTTCTTACAGTTCTGTGAGAATCAGAGAGCACCGTCGCTTACTGCGTTCTGTCATAAATCATGCGGACAGATGTGGGCCTTGGTCATGCGTCATGGCTGATTAGGGTCACTCCAGGTTGATGCAACACAGGCTCAGCGTTTCATAGTTTTGGTATTATAGCAAGCAAAAATAACATTCTACGATTTTTCTTTGTTATAGCTCATCTGTGCAATAAAATGGTTTGTCAAGTATTCTTATTTAAAATGTGACTAAAACTGAGGTTAAGTCTGTGTATTCTCCTCGAAAGAGTAGCATATTTTAACATTTAAATGTAGTTAAAAAAAAATATATATATATATATATTATATTATATATTGTCCTTCCAAGCTATTTTAATGAATGGTAAATCTGTGCTGTGTCAAAATGTGTAAATAAATAAAAGTATCTGGCGGGGTATTATTTACCACTAGGATAGCTGATCCAAACTGTGTTTCTGGCATCGTAGATCAAGGAATTTTGGAACGACACAGGGCATGATGAACTTTCAAATACAATTGGAGCCCAGCTGGGTGAATTACAGGGCTGGGAGAGACCCATAGGGGGCTTTTCAAGCTCTGTAGGATGACAGCGATCTGTGGTGTCTTCTGGTCAAACTTTATGCATCAGTGCAAGGTAGAGCTTGAGAAGATTCGCATGAGATGACTCAGTAGACAGAGTTCAGAGTTTCATTTGGTCATGGATGTAAAGCGGAGGCTGATTTGTTTCAGAATTTAAACCCTTACAGTTATCTGCCCTCTCCAACAGAGAAACTGAAAGAGCCCACTTGCAGAGCAGAAGACAGGAGAACACGTGCCTGAAACACAGCAAGTGCTACTGGGGCCGACAGCTCAGTAGCAAAGGGATGATTGTGGACACACCGGAAGTGACAGCTCACCAAACGAAGACTCTAGGCAACAACATGGAAACATTACCGATCCTTTAAAATGTTCCAAATAATCTTGGATTTTTTTTTAAAGAACTGAGAATCATAACATCTCTGACCTTAAAATTATTCTCTGTTCTTCGTATGAAAATATTCCTATCTAAATTCCTATAAAATACAGTAAAAGTTTCAAGAAAATTTATCATTGACCTGACTTCATAATAATTATTAAAAAAAAATCTGTTCTCCTAGCAATCAACACATATTTGTTCATTGAGAGAATGGGTAAGGCTGTGCAACGTGGTAAGAAAAAAAAGAAACTCAAAAATTTCGTGAGCGGGAGCAGCCTCTTCTCCCAAAGAACTTGCATTTGAGAAGAAAGTAAAACATACATTACAAACAGTGGAAAGCAAGTGTTATCTCCGACATAGAAAAAGGAATATCTTCACTAATTTATGTTTGCCTTTATGTTTACACGTACTTATCATTTTATATCAAAGAAAAATGTCTGTACACCTGTGTGTCTGTATGTCCCTGTCCCTGTCGCTGTCTCTGTCGCTGTCTCTGTCTCTGTCTCTGTCCCTGTCCTCGTCCCTGTCCCTGTCGCTGTCCCTGTCTCTGTCTCTGTCTCTGTCTTTTTCTCTCTCTAGGCAAATACTTAGTTGTGTGGACTACAGAGCAGAAAAGTTTGTATTCTTTGAGGTTAGATTATTAGAAAAGCAGCAAAAGCTTTGTCCTTGTGAAATTTACATTAAAGGGAGAGGAGATGGATAACAAATAAATTCTTCAAAAATTCATAAATGTAAAAATCAAGTACCCAAATACAGGCAAGTGAGATAAAGAGGACCATGGGGTTCCTATTTTAGATTGTGGAGGGCTCGCCAAAGTAGCAGGAAGCTGATGTAGCTGCAGCATGGCTTAGAGGGGTCATGGGTAGACAGATGAGAGATGTGACGGAAGCTGACACCAAGAACCTCGCAGGTCAAATGAAGATGAAATAGATTCGGGTTGCAGAGATGTGGTGATGTGACGCGCAGGCCATCGAGTGAAGGTGGACATGCCCAAGGTGACAGCCCTCCTGTTGTCGGCTAACCCCCAAGGCTTTACTGTCTTCTGACTGAACCTGTGCAGCTTGGACCCACAGCTTCCTGTTCCTCCCACTGCCCATCCCTAGGAGCTACCGTTCTCTTCTGCCGCGTGTGTCCATCGTGTGCCTGTGTTCAGCATCCACATGCTGACGAGGCCACCTGCTGTGCCTCCTCTGTCTGGATTGCGTCATCATACCACATGCTCCAGATTCCGCCATGTTGTCAAAAATGGCGAATGTCCTTCTTTTCAGGGTTCTCTAACCCTGCATTGTGTTCTGTCCCCTTCTGAAACCACCATGCTGTTGCCCTGAAGCAGGACAGACTGATGGAGCTGCCTGCCTATGCAACAGCAGGAGATACAGCGCCTGCTTCCACAGTGGTTCAGGGTGAAGATGTGGGTGACCAGGTCCAGGGGACTCATAACGTCATGGGTTACATGATGGAAGCCTTCTGGCCTAACTGCACTGGCTCAGTCAGTGACACAGAAGAAATCATGATGAACCAAATTTAAGTTTTTCATGAACTTAGGTCCACAAAGCATTTTCTTAAATGATGTATTTGACTCAGCACAGCATTGAAACATATAAGTCAAATCCACAAATTAATTTTAGCTTTGAATTGTTAGAAAATATCAAAGGTCCATTTTTATTTTATAAATTTCCCATTGTGTATTAGTCTCGCATCTGAAAAAAATGTTTACAAAATAATACAAGGAGATTTATTAGTTCGTGGCATGAGAGGCCAGGGAGCACTGTGGTATGTCAGAGCCCAGGAGCTGCTCAGCCTGAAAAGGCTGGAAGCTCTGGTACCAGAGGGGTCAGAGACTATGCACCAGTCTGAGAATGTAGAATAAAGGGTCCACACCCCACGTGCAAAGCATATCTGATAAGATGCGTGCTCCAGGGAACTCGGGTGCTCCACTACAATATGCTTGCTGCTCATGGGGCCTCTCCCTTGGGCTGGCACAGCTCAGAGCCTGAAGCTTTCCCAGATGACACTGCATAGCTCTGACACCCTCGACTTCCTGGAATCTCGACTTCACCTTCAGTTTCCGGGGCAGAGCTTCAGGCACTGGCCTCTCAAGGGATCCTCGCCTGACTTCCCAGGCTTCCTTTGAAATCTGGTTCAAATACTCCTTGACTTCAGAACTCTTACCTTCTGTATGATGTAAGACCAACGTGTCATGGATGATACCATTATCGGTCACCAGATCAAGCAGTAGCCAGGCCTCCTCAGACCATGGCTGCAGTGACCTCTAACAGCCTGGGTGACAGAGTACCAGGAAATGAATCTGAAGAAGTTTTCTTGTGCAGGGCTCCCAGAGGAGCTTTGCTCAATAAACTAACTTCAGTAAGCTTGAGTCAGTGGTGGACAAGGTCCTACTGGTTTCTCAGATGCCATCAACGTATATTTCTTTTGCTCCCAGATCCTTGCATGCAGTGTCTTTCTAATGTTACCAGTCTCTTCAGTAACCAATCCCGCCTGTCTCCAGCTCTCCAAGTAGCTATTTCAAACCAAGTGTTCCATCTTTCAAATATTTTTGCTCTGCTTTCTGCTCCTCATTTCTACAACAAATGTGACTAAAACCAGCCAGAAGTATCTGTGCCAGAGCCTGAAATTCAGGCTGCTTTGAAATTTCTTCTGACAGTGGAAATGGTCCATTGCACAGAGACCCCACCACCCACAAATGACCAGGATAGAGCAAAAGCTGGGATTCTTATTCTCTTCTACTTTTGCTGAGCGTAACAGGCAAGGCCTTTAGTCCTATAGCCAACAAGTCCTTGTTCTCAAAGAAAGCCTCCTGAGACTGGCCTTTGCTGGCTGCGTCCTGTCCTCACCGCTGTCTTCTCGTCCTGTCAGCTCGAGCTAGAATCACCCATTGGCCCCTAGCAGTCCTTGGACCCAATTTTCCAAACCTCCCAACAAAGCAGTCCCCAAATCTTCTGAGTCATGCAGACAGTTGCAGGACCAGCGACAACACCTCTCCTCTTACGCCGAGTTTTGTATTAGGCAGCCGAGCCTTTGCTGGCAGGATGCACTGAGTGCCTGCACCTGCAGAAGGCAATGGCTAAGCGCCTGAAGGTGATAAGGATGGAGTCTAGGTGCAGCTGGCTCCAGGTCAGGACGCACGGAACAGAGGAGTGCCAAGGCAGGGATGCTCAGCTCAGGGGGTTTGCAGGCGGAGCCCAAGACCGTGAGGAGAAGGAGCGGCCGGGGACAGATACAGGCGAAAGGCCAGTGCTCCATGGCTCTCACGCAGCCAGGATTGCTGCAGCGTCCTTCATGCGGCTCAGGAGCCCTCAACTCGGCAATCATGCGTAACCACCATGTAGTGAAGAAATGGAGCTTTCCAAGTACAGAGCTCTCTTAAACCTTTGCATTTGTGTTATTTTTTTTCTAAATTCATTTTATGGCAAGGCATCACCACAATCAACACTTTATTCTCGAGTTGAAAGGTTTCAGAATCTGTTACAAGCACAATATAATAGATTTGTTTTTAAAAAAGATATGTACTCTATAATGGGAGAAATCATCCAGTGAGTTCCTTCCTACCTTTAGTGAGTTGTAAAGTGTTTTAAGGAAGGTAATCACTCACATATGAGAGAAATTCAAAATAAATTCTCTAAAATACAAGTTAACTCAAGATCATTTGGCAATTCTCTAGCAGTCAAGAAGCAAGCAGTTTTCACTGGAATAACCGGAGGCCACATTGAGAAACTGCAAGAGAGGGGGACGGTGCCAGGAGAGAAGACAGGGAGAAGCAGGCAGACAGCGGGAACGGGCACGAAGACACGGGCCGCTGACGGGCGCCGAGACAAAAGCGGGGTCTTTCCCACACAAGGCAGCATCTAAGAGCAAGTGCAGTTTCTAACAGAGAAAAAGCATGAGCGCCTATAAAAATATTCTTGAAGTTTAAGATATCTACCAGGATGATGGTGCTTCCGAGCCATTTCCTCTGCCAGGCATGCGGGCGCTCCCTGTGACCCTGGCTGCTGCTCAAGAAGCTGACACAGGAGCACAGAAAGCGCAGGTGCCGCTGCGCAACTTGGCCAACGACGTCCTCAAGATGCAGAGCCGGGATGCTGCTGCGTGCTCCATGCGTTCAATGCCCAGTGTTTCAAAACATAAAGAGATGGTAAATACAGAAGCCAGCGCTCTTGGTGGAGTTGTTCTTTGCGCACATAATGCCTACTTCATAGATCTATGAGCTCCAGGTTTTCCAAGTGTCATTATTTTGAACTGACTCCAGGTACAGACACTTCAGCGCCTCTAGCTCGCACTCCCTCAGATCTCAAGCCCAAGAACCTGCAAAGGGAGCGAACGTGGCTTAGCAAAGCGGCGGCGGAGCAAGGTCGTCGGATGAGCGCGCAGCGCCCTGACTCTGAGCCTTTTCCCTAGGATTTTGGGGCTGAGAGGAGACCCAGTGTAGGACTAGTGCTGAGGATGTGATACGTGCATGCAGTTACCATGCAATAAACGACACACAAAGATAATCCATGGCATCTTCTAATTTAGGGGCGATCGTAAACGATAGAGTACAATTTTGTGAATTTAATGTCTTTATGGGGGACTCCATTTGTTTTTTAATAGTGTGATTTCCTTGGATTGTGCAGAATTTCCTTCATACATATGTATTTGTAAATTATAAACAAACAAAAGAGTAGATATAACTTTCAGGAATATTAATTAGAGAGCTAGAAATGAGTCAATTATGTAGGATTGGAAGGAAAGATTGGTAGTTATTTTTAATGGCAGCATGAATGAAAAACAAAAGGGACCCCATCTTTACATTTCAAAAGTCTCGTTTTTTCCATCACAAGAAAGGTCGGTATCCATAAGTAAAGATTGATGAGCCCATTAGCACAGGCACTAAAGAAGTGGATGGCATAAAATAAATGTTTATCTCATGGGAGAAAGGAAGAGGAAGACCTGAGGGTTGGAAATGATAGAGGAAAGAGGAAAACAAAAGAAGAAAGGGCCATCTTCAGGATAAGCAACTTTAAAGGGGGAATGTAGCACCACACACACACACACACACACACGCACACACATGTACACACACACACACACACACACACACACACAGTGTAATGGAGCCAAACATGCGAAGGCTATTGGGAAAACGGAGTGAATAATTCCAACTCGGTTTCACAGACCATTTCCAGGAGGAGGTTATTTTTAACCTGGAACATCACAAAAAAAATTCCGTTGTGCCAGGCAAATAGGAATATAGGGAGGGAAGTTAGAGAGATCAATCATATACTGCAGGCCATCCTAGCACTACGATGGAGGCACGAGGCAGCAGAGATGATAGGGTCGCACCTGCTTCTGTGTACCAAAAAACACATTTTAAGAAACAAGTAGGCAAGCCTTGGGTCTTTAGAAAGATGCTGTCTTTGAAAAGGATCAGAAGTTTCTCATCAGAGAAGGATCAGAGGAGTGACTTTGATACACCAGAATGACAAGTAAGAACTGTTCCTGGGACCTGGAAACCAGCAAGTGGTCACTTTGAGGGGACAACAGTAACCAACCCGGAGGACAGTGGCGAGGATCGGAAGCGAGAGACAGGCCCTGCCTTGGTCTCCAAAACCCCTAAATCTTATTACCGTGTATTAGCTAGTTCAGCATCATTCAAGTAAATAATACTTTACATGTTTTAAGTAAAATATGACCGCATACAGCATGGGAGTCCAAAACTTCGAGTTACTTCTATTTATGTCTTTGCACAGGGCTTCGGTGGGCTTGACACAGAGTGCTCCTGGGCACTGCATGGATGCTGTGCTCTTACTTTTCTGCCAAGTCCAGGGCTTGTTTCTTGGGGTTTCATAAAGGGCCACCAGGTGGCTGGTCTGATAGTGTGACATGGGCCAATCACAAGGACCAGTGTCAGAAGCCTCACGCTCTTACCTGAAGGCGAACATGAAAGCATCATCAGAGAACATAGATGTTTGTAGGAAAGAGCTAAAAAAAAAAAAAAAAAAAAAAAAAAAAAAAAAAAAAAAAAAAAAAAAAAAGGAGCAGGACCATTTGCATTTCATTTGCTTTACAGCAAGCAGGCTTGATTATTTTGAAGCAGAAATAGAAGAAATATTTTATGCATGTATGAATGTAGCAGTATCTATTTTTCAGTTAGCTTATTAAAATATACTTAGACTGCCCTGCTATAAACATAGATGCACATGTACCATTGTGGCATACCCTTCACAAAAAGATATAAATGGCAAATAAGTTTAAGAAAAAAAAGCTCAACATCATTGATCATTCAAGAGATGCAAGTTTAAATGACACCAGAAAGAACGGCTACCATCAAGAAGTCAACCAATAATGAGTGCTGGAGAGGCTGTGGGGAACAGGAGACCCTGCCCCACAGTTGGTGGGAGTGCAGGCTGGTGCAGCCACTGTGGAGGTCAGCATGGAGACCCCGCCAAAAGCTAGGATTGAGCTCCCATTCCAGCCAGCTGTTCTCCTCCTAGGTATTTTTCCAAAATGGATAAAAATTATATGATACTTTCTCACAATGACATATTATCGAGCTAGAAATAAAGATAAACTTGAGGCTTTTCTATGTTGGTAGCTGAAATAAATCAGATCCACACGTGCAAGCCTCGTGTTATCTTGCTACCTCGAGAATCTGAGAGTCGTGGAAATCTAAAAGGAACAACAGATTCTGAGAAGGGGAAAGAAATCGTTCCAGGGAAGGAACAACTGGGATGAGAAAAAGGGCAAATGTAGGGAGAGGAAAAGGTATATTTGAGTAGGTATACCGAATAGTTTGGGTGGCTGTATTGTCAGTTTCTACTGGGCTTTTGAAAGGAACAGTTAATGCTTAATTATTTTAACTCTGATTTTCTTCTCCTCTCTTGAATTTCTTATAACTTCTTCATTTTGTAAGATGCATATTTCACATTTACACCTGGTAATGTGACCAACTAATTGGAATATAGCATCATGGCATACAGCAACCATGGTTGAATTTCTATTACTTTGTTTTATGAAATCTTGGATTGTTTCTAACCTTGGTTTTTTTCTTTATATCTCCATTCTGTGTTATGTAAAGACAAATTTTAAAAAAATATACTGAAGTAGGAACTCCATGTGAGTCTTACAGATCTTCGACTGTACTGGTATTGTGTAGATTATACTCAAATATTTTATAGCGCGGTTCAAAAACACAGGTGCTGATGCTCTCTTACTTAACTCTCAGACAGTAATGAATGATGTAACGAATGATGGCTCAAATGTATTCCTCACAGAAGTAGAGAGTCTAATAGCAAAACCTCCAAAGAAGGCTTAAAAACAAATGAACGCAATACTTATCCAGGCATAACATACAGTGAAATAGTAGACATGACTGATCTTCAGATGCTCTTAATGAGAATACCTGTTTAGGCGAAGACCATGAGCATTTCACAAATACCAGGGACAGAGAAGTGAGCGGGACAGAGCTATGCGCTTTCCACCTGCTCTGTCCTCAGAGGGCTGTGGTTAATTCAGTGAGCAGAGCTGGGTGCCCTCCATCAGAGCAGGCATTGAGGAGCACCTTCCGCACCCCTGGGCGTCTGCGGTGTGGGGAGTCATGGATTGATTTACCTCGTGAATTCTTCAAGGAACAGCTATGTTTAAATTTTATGAACACGGGAATTTAAAAAAAAATACATAACTCCTCTATGAAGCACATACAACAATCCTTCTTTTATGACCTGAGATAAGAATGGTTTCAGTTTTATTAAATCAAGGAGGATGAAAGCGTGCAGGAAGCCTCCTGCCCTGCTGCCATCTCTTTGATATTCATGTCTGGGGGCATTGAGCAGAAGCCATAGCAGACAGCAGCCACCGCCTCCCTGCACGGAGAGGGGCTAGAGCCCTCCACCGTTCTCTGAGCAGATCAAAGTCAATACTTAAGGTTTAAAGTTCAAGTGCCATGACTTCTGCAGAAATGTATAGTTTTAACTAGTCAATGTCTGTGACAGATACTGTTTTCTTTTCTTTTCTTTTTTTTCAGTTATTGATTAGTTTTCTGGGTAATCTCTAAATCCTAATTTGCAGTCATTCATTGTGGCACTAAAAAGACTTCAGAAACTTTAGGGTATGAAAAAAAAAAGTGGAAGTACCTAAGATGATTAAGAAATTCACCAGACTATTTGGGAGAAGTCTTTGGTTTCATTCCAAAGGTCTTGTAGCTTGAAATCAAGCCTTAATATTTGATGGCAACAGTGTTGAACCTTAGGTAAGGTCTGCTGAATCTGCTTGTAATCCAAGCTGACAATTTTATAACAAAGTTTGAAATAAAAGCTGCAGGTGACTCTAATTACCGGTAGGGTTTTTGATTCACTTCAGCTTGAAGTTCGGTTTTCATGGCCACTTATTTACCATTCACTGAACTTGTTCTGTACCAGTAGTTTGTTGTTTTATGCTCTTCTAAAGAATCATTGTTCATTGTATCAAGAGAATCAGATTTCCAGCTGTGGTTTGATGTCACCATGTGTGGACAGGACACCCACAGGTGCCAGGAAAGACAAAAAGAAAAAGAAGGAAACCAGTCAGGATTAAAGTTTCACAGATCCAGATGTTGCTGCTGCTGCTGTTTGAAAAAAGAAATAGAGCTTGGCATTCCAGCCTCGCAGCTGGCGCGGAGCAAGAGCAGAGCGACTGTAGGCGCGCGTGCTCTGGGGGTGGGAGTAGGCGGTAGCCGGAGGACGGAGCCCAGGCTGCCTGCACCAAGTAGAACCGTGGAAGGGGGCCTGCTCAACCCCACTGGAAACGAGGTATTTCCTTACTATTAATGGCATGTTCTGGCACATTTGGAAAAGTGTAGGTTTTTTTTTTTTTTTTTTTTTTTTTTACAAATAAGTGTATAGGACTAAAACAATGTGCTCACTCCTGCTGGTCACGTTTCTCTTTACTTACAAATCCATGGCAAGCATTTTTTGTATGTCAAGCTTGCCTTTTTTTAAAAAAAAAATTATCTCATTACTACCATTCCTCAGGCACAAAGGCCCTTTGAGAGACAGTTCGCACAGAGGTTCCTGAGACTGTGCAGGTCACTGAGCCATGCAGTATTTCAATATCAAATGGCACGTACAGCAGATGTTTCTACCAGGATATTATGGATAAATCCACAATTCTAAGTCCCAGTGACTCATTCCCAGAAAGAAATGACATCATTGGCACCTCACGGTAAAATGTGAACTATGCAATCATAAATGCTTACAGTTTATTATTCATGGCGACGTAATCTCCCCTCTACTTCCCATAGCACCCGTCACTAGGGACTGCCAATGAAAAGTGACGTTCTCATAATCTTAATGTTCTAGAGATCAGTGTGTAAGCATCTAAATGTGTAAACAAATTAAAGCCTACTAGTTCTAAACTTGAATGCAAGAGCAGTAGGTTACAGGATAAATTGCAAATTATTATCCAAAGTCAAAGATAAATTAAGAAGAGAGAAATTAAACCACTTTAATGTTAAGAAACTAGGCTTTGAAGATTTCTTTTTTTTAACAAGGGGGAGAACCTTAAAAGAATATAGCATTTACATCTAGCCGTGGTGCAGTTTATTCAAGACACTGCTAAGTTGCAATACATGTGCCTTATACATAGGTACATATATGGATCATGAATTAATATACATGAGTTTGTGCTTCACCAAAAAAGAAATAAATAATTAATCTTACGTTTTCCTCTAGCAAATTTTTGTCACTCTTGAGCATCAGCACTGAATATCTTTATTCTTAAATTGACTATTTTGAACTCATCAGTGTCTCAGTTCGGGGTCTTGATCTCTTTCACAGCTCTGGGGAAGGCAGACACAGGAGCGTCCGCTACCCGAGGCAGAGTTTGCCAGTGGAGGTGGAAGTGGGTGGAATGCTTAGTCTGCGAACTGCTTGTAAAGTGTGTGTTACTGTAGAGGTGTTTCAAGTGTCCCTACTCACCTCGAGCCTGTTATCCATGTAGTTACTTAGTATTGTAGGGTTATGCTTCACTGAATCAGTTAAAATAAGAAAAATAACGCACCCTAACTGTTTTCAGAAATCACGATGACAGCTAAGATTAGTCAATCTTTCAGTTATCTACAGCAATAATATTTTGTGAAAAATCTGGCTTTGGTGCAGTATTCTTTATGAAAATTTGAAAGCAACAATAGTAACAGTATCTTGGCAATTTAGAAGTAGCATCTAAAACCATTATCTTCGAAAGTCTCAATGGAAGCAGCTCTCAAGATCCTCATCACAAAAGCATTAGAGAACTACCTTGCTCCTCAAAAATCCAATCTTTAATCTTTTACTAGATTGTAAGAAATGCTAATACTTACATCAAACTCACAATGGGTTAATTAATATTCAATCTGAACACCTTAACTTTATGATGAGGATATTAAAAATATGGTATAAACTGTCGTGATACTCTTTATGTTCTTTGCCTCCTTCTCAGAATTCTTGTCAAAGAAATTAAATAAATATCACCGTGAGATGAAGGGAGAGCCTTCTTGTTAATAAAAATTGCAAAGGAACACTCACTAGTGATTTCAAAATTCCAAACCACTACTGCTGGAGATAAGAAAAAGACATTAAATAAGGAAAATACAGCCCCAAGACAAGAAAATCATAAAATAATCTGGCAAGCATACTAACTTTAAAGTATTTAAAGAAAGAAAACATTCAAAGGCCTAGGAGCAGTGACATTTGGTCTCTTTTGTTTTCAGCTTGCGACTTCTTTTCCAAGACATATGCTGTGCATACAGAGTGACTAAGAAGCTGCTATAATTTACATGAATTTTAAGTCTTGGGGCATCCAGGGAGTTATTTTTAAAACATAAAAGAAAATGACTGTCAAACTTCCTATGCGGCATCACTTCCTACAGCCAGAAAATTAAACCCAATGAATGGGAAAGAAAATGTGCAGTTGTCAGATTCTGGACTGTGGTGTCTCACACACTTTGCAGGCCCTGGTACGCACCTGTGGCTCACCGGGTTCGGTGTGCAGGTTAAGCACCTTTTCTTGCAAATGGCTAAATGACAGGGGAAAAGCTTTCTGGGGCTGCCCCTAAAGCTATCATGAATTCTGTTTGTGTGATTCCAAAGTTGGTGCTGACCTTTCTCAAGACTAAATGTACAGACATGGAAATTTATTAGCCATTCCTAGATTTGCTATTTGTAATCTCTTTTTAAAATTTCATTTTAACAAAATAACTAGTGTATATTATATGATAAGTACTTCAGTGTAGTGTTGGAAACATCTCATAATTAATTGAAGAGAAGATCTTCTCTTATTTAAATGAGCTGCTATGGGTGAACAAACTTTTCCTAAAACTTGTATGTTTAGGGTTAAGAATAAATGCATAATAGAATGATAGGAGTGATGCTAAATGACTCAGTGGGCCCCTTTATGCCAATGTCACTGGATGGAAAGATGCGTAGCAGAACAGTAAGGCATGTCCCTGGTCCCAGGGGTCACAAGAGCTGGCCTTCAGCTGGCATCAGCCTGGTCCCTGCAGTCCTGGGCCACCTCCTGCTCTGCTTCCTGCCCACCATGACCTGAGCATCTTTGCTCCACCCTGACCTTTGCCATGGTTTTCTGCCCTTCAGACAGAGACTATGAACCTGATCCTGAGCTCACTTGATTCTCTCCCTTAAGGTGCGAGTGCTGGGTGCTGTGTCCTGGCAGAGGGACGGTGACTCATGCAGTGCACAGGATGAACAAGAACATCAGGGCAAGTGGTTTGCATTAAGATCATCACTTACTATTCGTTTGCATGCTGAAAACCTTTCTAAAATAAGTTAATAATTTCCAATATTTGCTCTATACTTACATACCTTAATATGTCCACACACAGTGAAAAACTTTCTATTATATGAAACAATTTTTACATATTGTATAGATTGATGATGAGGAAAAATTATCCAAATTACAAGTAATCAGCAATTATACCAATTGTCTAGGTTAACAGTATTTCCCACACCCCAGTATTTATTAAGAATGACCTCTCTCTATGGAACCTAGAACAATAGCCTTACAAAATGCAAAGTCACTTTTGAGCGTAGGCCAAGTTGATGTTTGAATGTCTCTACCCCTCCTGCACCCTAAGCATCCTGAGCTTTGTGTCATTCTACCTAATTATACATACCCAACATAGAGACATATGCCATATTTCTCCATTAGAAAGTACAGATTATGTGTGTCACAAATTTAGGGAGAATTTAACTGTGAATGCTTTAAATGACAGATACTTTTAACCTAAAGAGGTATGGGTTTAAATAAAGACACCATAGCTGACAGTGAGAATAAATCCATGACCCTCATAAACGAGGACCTCATCGTCATCTTTGCTGATGGCATATCAAATTTCAGGCATGCTCCAAAGCAGCAGCAGGCATGGAAATACAATGTCAATTATATTCTATAGTTGAAATGTCCTATCAATCACCCTAGGCAATAATGTAAAAGGCGAAATTAATTTTAATAATATATTAATCTTCCCTAATAGAAGACCTCCAAACTGCTATAATATAAAAGTCACAGTGATGGCCTACAGTCTTCCTTCTGATGAAGCCCTTAAGCGGGACATAGGCGAGGCCAGCATTGCCCAGCCCTGGACAGCCGCTCACAACCGCTGGCAAGGGCATGGCAGGCCCAAACCTACAGGTTACTAAAGTCCAGCAACATCACCGTCTTCGTTTCGAAACACCAAGCATCTTCCCCTCGTTACCATGTTCAGAGGGACAGGCAGGCAACTGTCACATGTCCATATCATAATGACTATAGAAGCAAATCCTATATAAGTGCAATTAAGAGGAAACTTTTCAAAACAGAGGGAGTAATTAAGTAGAAAATGTGTGGTTAAGTCCACACAAAACTGTTGGCGGGAAAGACCTTTTCCTAACAGAAGAACACCAAACATGAAAGGCGAGGGGACGGGTGGAACCGGAGCAGAGGCACAAATTACCATATTTACTGAATAGAAGGCCAGTTTGGCTCAGGAAAACTTCTTCTTTCTTCGCTCAAGAGAGGATGGCCACACGCCAACAGATACAGGACTAAAATAGAGCATATACCATGGTAACCATAGCAATGAGTGGATGGAGCTGAAAACGCGGGTCCTGGCTGAGCAGATGTTCAGTCAAAGCAGGCCTGCAGACATGCACTGCGATTCACACCCTCGGTTTTCTCGCCGTACAGAGGGACAGTGTTCTGGGAACCTGCGGAGGAAACGGACCGGAGGAGGAGGAGGAGCCCAGGCCGGCCCTAGCGAGCGGAGGAGAGGAGCCCACACGCCTGCATCATGCATTCCTGCACGCGCACAAGCGCCCACCCTCCGAAGCGTGTGATCCTATCTTGTCGTTTTGTAAAATAGTCCTTCCGTGTTAACGTTTGAAAAATGGCGTGCCATCTTAGGTGCCCTCAGGAAGTCTAGGAGGAATATAACCTTCCTGAGGAGGGCGTGGCTGTTCTCCACACCACGCCACCTTCTCTGACGTGACACGAGCTTTGCTTGAGGGGCGCGTCGTTGCTGTGGCCGGCTAGAAGCACCACGGAGAATGCAGGGCTGGAGCCGGCTGAGCCGCTCAGCGAGGGCCGGCAATGCTGACTTCTGAGGACTTAGTAACTTTCTTAACAAAAGGCCTAAATACTCCACTTCACAAACTGATATGTTGCCTAACATACAGAAAGCAGAAACACCTGTCACACAGTTGGCATTCATGCAATTCAGTTATTTTTACTGATGCCAAATTCAGTAAGTTATTTTTATATTACATGCCAGTATATTCCAAAGTAGCTGGCAACAGAAGAGCATGTCTTCTTGTGCTTTTACCAGGTTTTTGATGCCCTTGTGTGTGTGCCACAAACAGAAAAGCAGGTCTTGCGGTGCTACTGCAGGGCTAGGCTACACTCGGAGGCAGCGCCTAGGAGTGCGGAGCGCAGTGACACGGGTCTGCATGTGGTCGGCGGTGCCTCCCCTGAGGCAGCTATCGCAACACAAGGAGCCATGCTCAGAGGAGACGGGCATTCCCACCTGGGCCTCCATCCAGGTCCTTGGCTAACCGCCCCATCCTGCCACACCCTGTGCATTCAGATGGCAGAGTTTCCAGGTGCTTCCAGCTCCAGCAGACAGCAGGGCCCAAGGAGCACGGAGCCCTCGGCTCAAGAGTCAGCTTTACCGAGGAGCCGCTTCAGATGCATCGTGATGGAAAGTGCTTGCAGGGAGGCTGCTGTGCGGCAGCCCCGGCAAGGCGACCTTGCATTCCAGGCCCCTGGCGTCTCTTGAGCCCAGCGGGTGTGGGCTCTGCAGTCACTCTCCTCGGGGCTTTGGTGGGAGAGGAGTGGGTGTACTTCCACCGTGACGTGTACGAAGGCTCTCCACAAAGACAGAGTGCCTGAGCACAGCCTGTCTTCCCACAGCATACTGCAGGGAAGGGCAGGCTCTCTGGGAGGACAGTGCATCCGGCAGACATTGAGTGTTGAGCCCATGAGTCAGGAAGAACGAACCTCACCAAAACCCTGCCAAAGTTCACACTAAGCAGAACGTACCAGAAGGTACTCACAAATGCATTCATCAAAAAATGACACTCCCATGACCACACAGAGTATAGAATAAAATGTGTATATGGATTGCTGGCAGTATGGAATAGCGGACATCTTCTAGGCATCCTAGTGGCAGGCAGTAAATGCGGAAGTGGGGACTACGGACTTGAATGATGCAAAGGAGGAGAAGCTGCCTTTAATTCCACTACATCAGCATGACTCAGTGGGTCCCCAATTTCTTCAAAGAACATGGCCCCATCCCCACAGTGCACATCCTTCCGCTCTGGCATGAAGTCGTGCATCCGGCACTAACCTTTACAATCCGTCAGCTTTGTGCTCTGTAGATAGAAACTCATGATGGCCAGGACCTTGAGCACATACAGTGTCACCCCAAATGTAAGTTATTCCAGCCTCAACTTATTTCTAACTCCAGAATTACTCCTTGGCCTGTAATGATGAATACTGAAAGGGAAAGGAATGTAGGTGCAGAAGCAGGCCACAAGGGAGCCCCCATGCAATTTCACTTAAATGCAGAGATACAGGTTCGACAAGGCCATTTCCTCAAAACAACAAAAAGTTTTTAAATGTCAGGTTGGACTTTACTTGGTCCTGCCCAAGAATCTCCACTCAACCGTAAAGAGTTAGAAGCAGAGAAAACAGCAAAAGCAATTTTCAGGTGTCTAGTTTTGTAACGTTCTTCAAAAGAAAGGTAAAACATTTATCAAGTATTTGTTGAACTTGTTTTGCTCTTCAACGGGAATAACCGCAGAGTGCAGCCAGATCTAGTTTTCTGAAACTGGAAGAAAAGCATGTTTTAGGTTTTTTTCATCAGATGTGAGTTTTTCCTTGAATTTGTTCTTTGTCTTCGTATAGTGCAGATCAGATGTCTGTGGTAGGTGGCATTCTCCAGTTGGGTATATGGATCGCATATATTGGCTTCCTAGTCATAATTTGGTGCCAGGAATTGCTGTAGACTTTTTTAGGAATTAACTGCTCAGATGGCACTCCCCTGGAAAATCGCAAATCAGAGACTGGGCACTGGCTGAACTGACATAATTGCCCTCTATTTTGTGTGGGTTTGTGTGTTGAAAGAATATGTAACCCTAACAGAAGTGGATGACTTGGAGACCAGTGGGGCATAACAACTGACCTCCGACGCTCGCCGCAAGATTAAGGGAGACCACGCTTCAATCCCCACCTCCTGTCTAACGGCCTTAATACGGGCACGCATCCTTCCTATTCCTCTAAAGTTATTGGACATATATAGCCGTGTATTTGTCTTTGTGGGTCCTTTCAATAGCTGGACTGGAGGCAGCTGCTGTTGTGGCTTAAGGGCTTGCAGCTGTTGGAAACTGTATCAAGAACGTGAGGTTTTGGCACCACTTTCCATAGCTCCTACTGTGTAGCCATTTGGCAAGAACTGTGGAAAGGGGATGGCGACTTAAACGATGCTTGTAAAAGTTCTCCCCATCGTTGTGGTTCTGAGTGCAGGAGGCCTGGAGCTGGAGAAGACCAGGGCAGTTTGGACCCTATTCATGCAATTACCACGAGGGTAAAGCATTCTGAGATTCTGCTTAAATTTTGGTTTTTGTTTTGATAAATACAGCAAAGAGAAGAATTCCAAGAATACTCCTATAGGGAGTTGTGCTGTCTCAATTTTCATAGCAATTTTCAAAGCCTCATGCCCATTTATACTTGTGGAATCTTAAAAGAATGCATTAAGATATATCATGAAGGTTTAAAGAAATTGCCTTAGAAAGAGTATTCAGGGGACTGTAACTTTGCCAGGAAATATATTTTCAAAGGTTGTGATGGTACAGTGTAGTGAGTTATGGCCAGGTCATTTATATCTTATAAAGAACAAAACTATTGGCAAAATTCTTTTTTTTTAATTTTTTTTTATTTATTCTTTTTTTTTTTTTTTCTTGTTTCAGAACCTTTGCTTGTTTATTCACTCATTTTTATGGCCGGCTCAGCCCGTCCCGAGGGCAGGGCTGGCACAGCATGTGGTGCCAGGGATCGAACCACGGTCCTTGAGGCCGCCCAAGCTTTCCCAAGCAGGCGCTTTAGACCGCTGAGCCATCCCGCCGGGCCCCGGCACAATTCTTGAAGCATGAGGGGCATATTAAGTGAATCATATAAATGGCTATGCAACTGAGCATCTATAGAGATGTGCTCTAGGCCATGCCTGCTTATTGATCTGCAGAGGAGATTCAAAAAGTGAGTTTCCTAAGTTGATCTTTAAATAATGCATTAGAATTGATTCAGAACCCAGTGAGATTTTTACTCCTCAATGAGAAAAACACTGTGGTTCAATGACATTTTTCATCTGTGGCAACTTTATATATTCTCCAAGTCATCATGCAAGCCATACAATTACACTAAATTCAAGACGGGCTTATCTATTTTTTTATTTTTTTTAATTTGGTGGCACCAGGGATCAAACTCAGGACCTTGCGCTTGCCAGGCAAGCACTTACTCCATTGAGCTATCTCCCTGGCAAGATGGGCTTATCTAGAACAACTTGGAAAATATAAATCTGCAAGGATGTTTTGGACCAACGTATGTATAATGTCACTGATTTTGTAATTTCTATTAAAATTGCATCAGAGCCATGCACATGTATTGTTGAGGTACATATTTAAATTTCCTCCTGATAACTGAATAATATATAAAAACAAAAGGATAATTATTAAACTTCCATAAGAAAATTAACCTGTATTAAGGGACCTACAAGCCGGCACTGGGGCTGGGGTTTTGATTCCTGGACCTGCTGTGCGAGCCCTGTGTCTGGGGTATGCTGAGATGGCCATTGAGACTGGGCGTGGTGGCGAGGACCTGTAATCCCAGCTCTTGGGAGGCTGTAAACAGGCGGATCACCACATGTCTGATCTAATAGTGAGACCCTGAATACCCTGTAGGACCCTGCCCTAAAACGTAAAAAAAAAAAAAGAAAAAAAGAAAAAAATTGAGCTCTAAATGATAAATTAGATTTTTATCTTCCTATTCACATACAAGGCAGAAATAGCGAGTAAAGGAAACACATAATAAATGATTCCTATTATCTGTGTACTATTAGGACAATCTGAGAAGTGAAGCTTTAATTTTGCTTCCTGTAGACAGGACTCCCCACGCTCAGCCCCCTGGGGCCTTTGCCTGGTCTAACGCTCGCTGGACACTGCCCACTTTCCCACCTGCAAAAGGCTTTGCATTTAGACACGATCGGAGCAGAAGGACACCTGTGCTTCTTCTGATAGTCTTCCAAAATTATTCCCCGGCAAGGTTAAGCCAGAGAAGATTAAGCCTTGTTCTGAAAATACCATTCACACTGAAGCTGTCAGAGGTAATTCCTTCTAAATTAAAAATGTAAGTCCCGGGAAAGTCACTTTTGTTACCCAGATAACGCTTACACCCGGTCACAGCTCTAGCTACCTGAGACTTGGGAACCCTTTTCACCCTGTTCTCACGTTCCCTGAGTGGCAGTTTCTACAGAGAGTGCTTCCCGGTAGTTCTTTCCAGTTGCTTCTCTCTCTGCAGAGCCAGCTCCCACCCCAGCCGCCCACCTGTGAGACTGGGCCGGTCTTTGGATGTCCCATCCCCTCCACCTGTCTGCTGGGTTAATGGCAGCGCTGCTAGCTGCTACGGCAGCTTTCAAAACTACAGATCTCCTCATGTGGCTGGCACACATCTGCCTGTGTCCCTGTCAGGAGCATGAAGCTGACGATGGTTTTCTGGGGATGGTGTTGGAACGGAGAGGTGCGCGCTGCCCTTTGGAGTACGTGCTTTCTGCCACTTTACTCCGCTTTCTGTGGCTGGCACTCCGCCTCTGCGCCCACGTCCTAAAGGAGGAAGCTCAGGACATTCAGTCCAGGTTCAGCATGCTTCGAGGCAGGATCGTGGCGGCCATGAGCAGAACAGGGGACAGCACCCTGGGGGCAGAGGCGGTGGTGTCTGAGGCCAGGCCTGGCCGACCACCGGGACGCGCCCAGAAGTGCGCTCCACCACCCCCAGTTGCTTTCGCCTGACGGTGTTGGCATTTCAGGATGAATGGCCCGCCCGCACCGCCCTTCGTGCCTCTCACTCCAAAACGCGTCTGCTTCTGCTTGTGGTGCACAGCCCTCGGCAGTTAGAGGCCTTTCCTAGAGTGTAAAGGAGCGCCTCTTGGTCGCTGTCCTCCACGGAAGCCTTTGCACTACACTCACCCCATTTGCTGCCCTGGTACTCTGATTCTTCGGCACTCACACTGGGAACTGCGAGGGGAGCAAAGCCATGGATTGGCAAGTGTGGCTTTCCTGGGGTTTCTGGTGGTGCGGGGTTGGCTTATGCAGGCGGCAGGGGAGATGTGGCCACTCTGTGCTTTGTGCTTAATTTTTCAATGAATATAAAACTGCTCTTAAAAAGATAATTATATTTAAAAGTTAGAATACTTTTGAAAGATAAATCTCACTATCGAAAATACTAGTCTGACTTGATTAAGTATAACATGCGACGAGATAATTGCTTATCGGATTTTTCACAAAGAAAAGTATCCTAGTGAGAATATTATGAGAACATACTAAATATTTTTACTACCTACCCAAATGTCAAGCTAACTCTCCCACATACATTGCCAACTACAGATTCTCTCAGCATTAACTAGCATTTCTGTTTTCCTTCGTGGACTAAGGAAATAATTTCCAGAAGAATGATTATTCAAACTTTCTGAGAGTTTGTTCTGAGATTTATAGCTTATTACTTTCTTCAAAGAGAAATAATAATCAAAACATCAGAAGTAATCACGTGGTCATCACGCTGCGGAAAGGCCGGGCCTCTGGAGAGCAAGCGTGTGCTTTCATGTGTGGATTTCATGGATGAGGGCATCAGAGTGCTCGGTCGGACGTGGCTTTTATTCGGGGGCTGCCGAGTTGCGTGGAGGAGCCTTTGGGTCTCTGTAAACGTCTGAACTTGCATTTTGCTGCACGTGTGCATGTGTGCATTGCACCTATGTGTGTCTCACACCCTGGTCTACTTCATCACATTGCAGGACTCTGCCACTTGGTCTGGGTGTGTTTTGTCCTTGATTTTGAAGCACTTTTTTTTTTTTTTCCCGCTGCAGTGGAGTTAAATGACCTTACATTGTATTGTTGAATATCTTATATTTCTCCAGCATTTGTTTCCTTAGTGATCTCATGCACTTACAGTTTCAGTTCGGCCTTTTAATCTTTCTCCCTCGACTGCTTCTCACTTTCCTTTTCTCGATTCCTTGTGACAAATGTTTCTGACCTCAGACAATATCTCAAGTGTGCTGCTAGTTGGAACGACAAACCAGCTCAGAAAATAGATGTCCTGCTCTTTGGGAAAGTGGGTTCTAAGGAAAACAAATCAAAGAGCAAACAAACACGTAAAAGTCCAAAATAGTAGTAGTGGGAACGGAAAAACACAAGAAGGAGAAACACAGAAGTTAAGGCACGAAGGAATGGCACCTGTCCCGTAGGTGCCTGCTGCCCTGGAACACGGGTGAGGTCAGGATTTCCAGGCCCGGTGGGAAAGGAAGGGGAGGGTCTGGCTGCTGGGAACCCAGGCAGCGGTGGGCAGGAAGATGCAGGAGCGCAGCCATCCCGCTCAGGCCCCAGCACTGCTCTCTGTCTGACCCCAGGCTGTGAGTTTACAGTTCCCTCAGCACGCTTGTTAAACCTGCTGCTGGCGTCCCAAAGGCAGAGCACGCTGCACCTGCGGGTGGGCTCTCCCTCGGCTAGGCAGCGTGTCCCCTTTGTGCGATAAAGTCAAGACATCGCATGGGCACTGGTGCCCTTGAGCATGGCTCACTAAGACGTCTACTCACGCCCTGAGCGGATCAGCCCTGCCCTGGAGCTCTCCTGATGAGCCTGCTGTCTTCTTAGCACGGCCAAGAGGCGTCCGTCCACCCGACCCGGCTGGCTGTGTTCCGCCTGCCTGAATGCAGCCAGCGCACTGTGTGCTTCAGGTTTGCACTGCGCTCTGTGGTACACAGACTAGAAGCGTGTACCCTGAGTCCACTCCCCTGCTCAAGCCACAGCACCCCACGTCTCTGTGGGCTCCCACACCTGTGTTAACCGCTGCAGTGTAGAGAACTTGGATATCCTGTCCTGCAGCACTACCCTGCTGCGTTCTCACGCACGCTGTGTCAGGTCATTCTCGGATCCCAAATGATGCGGCTATGGCTTGGGAAGGGTCAGGGATAGGAGCGTTGTTTTCTTTTAGTCATTATAAAGTGGTAAATTCTCACTGGTTTAATACATCTATACATTTTTTTAACTCACCAAAATTCGTTTATGGGCTCCACAGGAAGTGCACCTATGTTGTTCTAGAACCCTGGGAAAAGGCAGGTGGCGGGGAAAGTTTGAGCCCAGCAAACTTGCTTAATGTCCCCTACTCAAAATAATAATAAGAAAATGCTTAGAAAGTATTGAAGTGACTGTGAAGGCCTAGATCTCTGTGCGCAGCACCACAAGAAATGTACTTTCCTTTAATCCAAGAGAACAGTTAGACTCAGTCTCTTCAACTTCCCGGAAACTGAAGAACAAAATTTCATAACAATTACTTGTTCACTTCAGCAGAGGAAAAGCCAATACCCCAAAGGCCGGTGACCCAGACACTGCTCCGGGGTCACTACAGTTTGCAGTCATTCATATTTGAGTATGTGAACTAGTAATGATGTGTACAATTAAGTTTAATTTGTTCAAAATCACAGGGTCTCTGCTACCACATTAAGTGCTAAATTTACAATTCTTAGGAAATGTCATCACTGACGCTACTTAGTCACCAGAGAGCAACAGGAGTGCAGTTGTGCTACCAGCGCTTTCAGCCCAGAGCCACCGGGTTGCTGTCTGGCTTTGAAGACACGAGCTCTGCAGGTCTGCACCCCGCATTTACCACTCCCTGAGCGATAGGACACTTGTCCCTTTGGACACTTGATCCACCCTGGCAGTCAGTGTCTTTGAAGAGTTGCCAGTCATTGAAAGTCATGTAGATGGTATATATTTTGTGATCCTTGGTGAAAACCCGATTACTACTATTTTTTATTTATTTTTATTTTAAAGAGAATTAAAACACAAGATATTAGAAATGATATACAATTAAAAAAACCAGATGAGAGGTTTTCAGCAATGGATGTTATACTACACATTGCCATCTTCAATGCAGTTGCTCACTTACAGATATAAGCATGTAAAGTTAGGCCAGAATTTTAAGCATGAGCTGATCCCTTCAGAAAACCCATAGGAGCGAGCAGTACAGTCACCTTAGCCATCCTGTGTACATAGGTATGAGTTTTTCTCCTTTCTTTTCTCTTTCTTCTCTTCTTTCCCTCATCCCAGTTATTCGTTCCTCTTGAGCAGTGTCTTTCCTTTTGACTATATCTATTATACCTTTCAGATTTTATTTACTCCTTCAGGTTCATGTACTAGGGAAACAATCAATACAATGGTTACAAATGTGGGTCTAATTTAGTTGCATTCACTCACATACGAAAGCTTTAACTTTATCTTTCTTTATAGCTGAGCTCATGGTGTAAAAACACCACATCTCCTTTATGTACTCCTGAACTGATGGGCATTTCGGCTATTTCCAACATTTAGCTTTGGCAAATTGTGCTGCTATAAACATGGGTACACACACGTACTGCGGAATGATGTTTTCAGTTCTTCTGGAAAAACACCTAGGAGCAGAAAAGCTGGGCTGAATGGGACTGCCCACCCTAGTGATTGCTGTTTGCCTTCCAGAATCTCCACACTGATTTCCACAGGTGTTGGAACAGCCTGCATCCTGCCAACTGTAGATAAGGGCTCCTTTTCCTCACATCCCGGCCAGCAATAGCTTTTGGTTAATTTCTTCATGACAGCTATTCTTTCTGCAGTGAGAGGGTGTCTCTGTGTTATTTTACTTTTCATTTCTCTAATGACCCAGGGCTGTTGAACATGTTTTCATATATTTATTCACTGTTTGTATTTCTTCCCCTGAGAAGTGTTGATCCATCTCAGATGCCCATTTTGGGTTGGGCCTTTGAATTTGGGGAGTTGTTTTTTTTTTAACTCTTTATATATTCTAAATAGAAATACTTTTCTCAGTGACTATTAGTTAAGATTTTTCCCCCCAATTTGGGGCTTTTCTTTTTACTCTATTAATAAGTTCTTTTGATGTGCAAAAAAATTCTCAATAAGATGAGATCCCTCTTGTTGATTCTTTGAATTGTTTCCTATGCAGTTTTGTTTTTGTTCATGAACTCTTTGCCTACTCCTATGTCTTCAAGAAATCTACCTACTTTTTCTTCTGGTAGATTTAGTGATTCAGTTTTAATGTTTAGATCACTAAACCATTTTGACTTTAGTGCATGGTGATAGACATGGATCTAGTTTTAGTTTGGGGCACATGGAAAGCCAGTTTTTCCAGGACCATTGGTTATAGAGGCTATCTTTCTTCCAGGACGTGTTTCATCCCTTTGTCAAAGGTAATGCGGCTGAGTGTATATGTAGTTTTATCTGAATACTCTCATCTGCGCCATTGGTCTTCAGGCTTTTTCTTTTTCTTTCTTTCTTTTTTCTTTTTGTCAGTACCATGCTGACTTTGTCACGGTAGCTTTGTAGCAAAGTTTCAAGTCAGGGGTTGGTTGTGATATCTCCCACCTTGGCCTTATTGCCCAGGGTTTCCTTTGTTGTTTAAGGTCTTTGCTGGTTCCAAATGAACTTCAGAAATGCTTTTTCTAGATCTGTGCGGTGTACTAATGGCATTTTGAACAGGATTGCATTAAACATGTATAATAGTTTTGGGAGTATGGCCATTTTTACAACATTAGAACTAGATTATTTTGAAGACAAAATTGTTAGTGTTAATATTGTCACATGAGCATAAAGATAGATGTATGCACACACACACACACACATTGCCCAAGTGAAGCTACTTCGGAGGTTGTCAGAGTACCAGGAGCTGCACAGGAGAGGGGCCTGTGCGGACACAGCTTCGATGCCAGCATTTCAAAAGCCCCGGGCAGCCCTGACCCCCACTTCTCGGCTTCTCCAACCGTGCTTCAACCTTCAAACTGCTGCGCCAGAAATCCACAGGTTTTCATCATTGCTATGATAACTTCAGTCTTCCGCATCTAAAAAACCGCACTTTGACAATTAAAGCAGACTCTTAGAGTGCTCTTTTTATAATAAGCCTGGGAGTGCTTTCTCACATGGGCAGTATGCTAAGATCCAACAGTCACCCCAGCACATGGGACACCGCATGCACATGGCTGTGTAGCATGCCTCTGTTGTGGAAAAAAAGCAAGGAGCATTTCTGTCATCACATTCTATTGCATCCCAGTAAACGCCCAAGACTATCTGAAGGTAGATAAATTGGAATTAGACGACCAAGACATTCCTGCATTTTCATTATGTCCAAGGAAATGTTATAAGGAATGCCAATTTTGAGAAGCTATGGGCAAGAATGCTTGGTCCATGTATGTACACACTCTCTTTTTTCTTTTGATATATCATAGAGAGGTTTGAGGGTATCAAAATATACTAAAATACATATAAAAAGAAATGTAATGGTAACATAACAAATTTTACCATGAGAAAATCAACTCTGTGAGCTCAATTATTCCCTTGTATGCTTCTAGGTACCTAATATACTTCTGTCTTCTCTGAAGCATAGATTATATAATGGATTACTGATTCAGAGGGCTAGAGCCTCAATTAATACAGATGAGAAGATTGATATGTAACACAAAGTAAAAGGTTCCAATTTTCTTGTGATATGAGGCTGAACAATATATTTTGCTATTTGTGGAGGCTGAGATCAAACTCTTTCTTTTATTGTATGTTTTTGGAGAGACTAGAAAGCCCTCGCTGATCTCAACACTCAAATGTCATAAATACAGAGACTCACTTACACAGTAGTTTCACCCAGAGTTTTAAAGCCCACATCGAGTGCTGATTTTACCTTCTTCTTAAGCCATCTGTTAAATTATGAATACTGAGATAGCATCATTCAATCACATTTTTCTTCTTTTCTTACACTGGTTACCTACTAAGACCATATGTTATCTCTACACACTAATGCCCCTTCCCAGTTCATCTGCTATAAGCTCAGTACACTAAGGGAACAGAGAGATAAAAGCATTGCTGTGTTATAACTGAAGATAAAATGTTATCATACAAAATGTTACTGCAAGCATCTAAGGATTTATACTAATATAACAAAAATACACCGATTTCTCAGGCCAAAAGCAACGTGCTAAGGGGCGTATCCACCGATTTCTCAGGCCAAAAGCAACGTGCTAAGGGGCGTACCCACAGCATGTCCTACCCAGAGGGGGCCATCCTTGCTCTCAAGTTGCTCTACACAGCTAAGGAAATTTAGAGCAAAATTAATGTTTAACTCAACTCATGATAGATAGTTCTTTAAGTGCTAAGGTGGGTTTGTGCTTCTTATGATAAGCAGCCATGTGTCCTTTCCCTTTATACAAGACATATATACTTTAAAAATAAACATTGTTACTATTTTTTATAAAAAAATATACATAGAGCATTCTCTTATTCATTTAACGTTCACTTCTCTCATTTCCTTTCATATTCCTCTCTGGATAGTTTCTTTTAAGAGGTTCTTTCCAAAAAAAAAAAAATATATATATATATATATATATATATATATATATATATAGTGCATAGACATGCAAATTAATGTTTAATGATACATCACATACATAGCAGTTTTTACTTTGACAGGTACAAAGTAATTCTGTTGAAACTATTTTATTTTCACATGGAGAGGAAAAATTACTTTATCAGCTTATTTTATTGTCAGTCAGAAAGAGAACAAATCAAACTGCTGGGATGCACCTGCCAGCGGAGGTAGAAGGAGACAATTATGTTTACTTAACGGTGGGGGGAGGGTAGCAGAAGTGACCTGGAGAAGCCAGAGGTGGTCGCAGATTTCTGAGAGGCCTGAGCCTCAGCGTCCTACATCCCTGCGGGATGCCATCAGAGAATAAGATCTTAGATGGCCAAGATGTTGAGCAGCTGGAGGACCCTTGCAGGGAGGCAGCAGAACAGGCCTAGTGCATACATTAATCATGCGGCTACTGTAAAATAACAGCACGTTGAGACCCGCGAGAGCCAAGTGCACCTCTTGGAAGAAGTTGCAGTTCCCTACCAGGTTTTATAGGAAATGGTACCAAGTCCTTCATTCCATCTCTAATCCTCCCATAGCTAAAACCTGTAATATTGGAATTACGGCTCACGTGGATGCAGGCAAAGCTACTGCTATGGCAAGAATCGTGAACTCTTCTGGGTACAGAAGGTCCCCGGGGATACTGGTGATGGCACTGCAGGGACAGATGTCATCACTCAGGAGCTAGGAAGAAGCATCCCCGTCCAGTCTGCTGCTGTTACCTCTGCCTGGAAGGGCGGTCGGCTCAGCCTCCCTGACTCCCCAGGTCACATGGAGTTGCCCTTGCTGGCTGTGCGCTGCCCAAGAGCTGCATGGCGCAGTGGTGGATTCAGCGCCCCTACTGGGCAGAAGCCCAGACTCCCACAGGGCGGAGGCAAGTGGATAAACACAACATCCCCCGAATCTGCTTTTTAAACAAGATGGACAAAGCTGGGGCAAGCCTCAAGTGTGCCGCTCAAAGCATCCGAGAGAAGTAGAGGACAGAGCCTTCGCTTGTAGGCTTACTAAAACTTTCACAGGAGTGAGAGACATATTGAGTGAAGAGAAACGTCTTTGGAATTCCGCTTCAGGTGATGGGAAGCACTTTTGGAAAAAAGTGACCCAGGATTGCCGAAGGAGGCACTAAGCAAGGAAAGTCCACACCGAACAAGCTGCGCACTGGGGGCTGAGTTTGATGAGCAGGCTTTGGGTGAATTTAGTGAAATTTGTGATTCACTGTAAGCTGAGAAATTCCAGAGTGCAGTCCGTGGAGCAACAGTGACTCAGACCGCAGTGCTTGTGCTGGGTGGAAGCGCCCTGTGAAGCCGTGTGGCACGGCCCCGTTGGATGTCGTTGCCCTGGGCTTGCCTTTCCCTGAGGAACATGGCCACGGCTTTCTGGAGTGGCATCAGGGCGGCTCTTGTGCACTGGCATTCTCCATGACAAGACACCAGGCCCGCTGGCTTCATGCACATTTTCTAGGTGTGCTAAAACCCCAGTCCGCTATCCAGGATATTAATGGGAATTGCACAGAGAGAAGGAGTCGTCTGCTTTTGCCACTTGCTGCCCAACATACGGAAGTCCCTTTGCTAACTGCTGTGGACACTGCCGTGGCCAGTGGCTCACATACACTGTCACCGGAGGTGCCCTTCTGTCCACCCAGCCTAGCGTGTCGGCTGCAGCTGGGTGAGCCAAGTGAGAGGGAGAAAAGCAGCGAAGTGGCCAGCCTGCTCCGGGCCAGGGTGGAGGTCTGGAGCTGGTCTCCACAGCACCCTGTCGGGCCACCCAGCTGCACGCGGATCTCGCATTCAATTGCCTTCAGTGTGAAGATCCCGAAAGTGAAGCTCGATCCTGACTCTGGACCAGCTGCGGTGCGTGGTGTGGGAGAATCCCACACTGGCATTACTCACAACTGACTCAAGTGGAAATATGGCCTGGAGACCCATCTGGGGCCTCTCCAGGTGGCGCGCTGAGAGACGGTCCTCAGCTCAGCCCAGGCCCCAGATACCCTAGATAGCACTTCAGGAGACAGCAGTGGGTGACTGTGGGGCTGGAAGCTGTGGCAGGAGAGGCCACCTGCCGTGCCAGTTGTGGAGCATGCCGAAAGTGTGAGCAGAGGCCTGCTAGCACTCCCAAGAAGCTGTGGAAAGTGGAATTCACAGGCCCGGCAAGATAATTCAGTGGACAAAGTGCCTGCTTAGACAAGCACAGGGTCCAGGATTTGATCCCTGGCACCATGTATCTCACTGGCCGCACCCACGGGTGCATTGAGCCAGTTACTGAGTCTGGGCGTGGTGGCCTAGGCCCCTAACCCCAGCACTGGGGAAGCTGAAAACAAGAGGATCACTATGAGTCCAAGCTACATAGTGAGGCCCTATACCAAATACATGGAAAGGGTAGGGTCAGGAAAGGACAGGACAGGACAGGGCACGATAGGACGGGGAAGGGCAGGGAATTCGCAATGCGTGCCTTTGAGGACCACTGCTGGGTCCTCCATTCAGGATGTGACAGTCGCTTCACACTCACTGATAATTCATCCTGGTACCTCTGCAAACCTAATTTCTGCTTTCGTTGTAGGATGTGCCCCAAGCGCCCCACAGGAATCTGAGATGCAGGATTTGGATCTTCTGATGGATCGCAGGGACACAGTACCTTGAAGTCATGACAGCCCTGTGCTAGCAGATCTGGCACAGAGAAGAGGAAGCACTCGGGGGACCCAGACTCACCAGGACAACAGTGACCTTGTTGGAATTGTTCCCTTAACAGCAATCACGGGTTATCCAGCAGTGCGTCGAGTGCTAACATCAGGATCATGACGGTTGCCTCAGAATTGTCTACTTATAAAACCACAGATCTTTAAGACCAAAGCTCACTGCTCTGCCCGAAAAGCGGTACAGTGGGAGTGCAGGGCCTTGGAAGCAGGAAGGGAGGCAGGGGCGCTGTCTGCTCCCTTTGCAGGAACAGCCTTATGCACGGGCCAACAAGTCTCTGTTTTGCTGTAAAGACTGAGCTGAGCAAGGGAAAGCTAACTTGAAAGCCAAGGACAGGTACGTGCCCGTCTGAGCTCACGGGAGGACAGCACCTCATTCTCTGCTGTGTGCCTCAGCCTTGCTCCTCGGGGATGCTTGGGTGAGCTTCTTTCCAGAAAAGAAGGACACCAGTCTTCCAAAATGATATTTCAGTCAATAACTATCTTTCATTCTAAAATAACAAATCTTAATTTCCATGATTTCAGAGTCAAGCTGATTGTGGTACAGGTTACTGTGACCTTTAGCTTGAATAATTTCAAAGCAAAGTTGACTGTAATAAAGATATTTTTTTTTTTTTGAAAAAAAAAAAAAGAGTGAATGTACACTGGCCCTTTCACATATGACCCTCCATGAATGCCACGTTTCCTGAGTGTGTGTGGCTGTAGGGATATACCCAGGAGGAGCAGATAAACTTACACTGAAGTTCTGGTAGGAAAATAGTAAAGATGAAAAATAACCTAAAATTACTAAATTTTGGAGAAGTGAACTCACTTCCCCAAAATTGATTTGAAAATGTGGACTTATTATGCTTTTGATCGCAGCCAACTTGACTTCCCCAACCAGGCACGGAATCTGTTTTCCTCTCATAAACTTCTCTGGATGGAAGGCTGCTCACCATCTGCACCCCAGGCCTTGGTGACTGGACAGGAACACAGATCATTTCCAGCTCGGTTCTCAGGGAAATTAAGTATACGGAATGGAATTCTCCATGACAGAATTTCCATAACAGGAGAGCAGGAACAGTTGTAGGGTTTCACATGTTCATTACCAAAAAGCAAAGCTGCTTTTGAAATCCTTGGCTCTGCTCAACTTCTCAGCCATTATGGAGAACTCTGCGCCTTCCTTCACTCGGTAACCTAGAAGTGCCACCACTCCTCAAGGGTAGACCCACCTGTCCTATGTCTGCGCTTCTTTGCCTGTGCCAAAGGTGGGCAAAGGTGCCCTGCACCTAGGTGGTTTATTAGCACTGTAATTTTAAAAACACTCCCAACTGATGTTTCTGTAACATCACAAAGCATACCAAGCTTTAGGTAGTGTGTTTTTAACAGTGAACATTCATCACACACCCATGAGGTATAGAAAAGTATTGCTTATTATTTTATCAACTGACCATGGAAGCAACAGTACAGTAAGCTCAAAATCCCAACAGCTAAGGCTGATAAGGGAACCAAGGTAGGTTGTGTATTATCTGGATAAGAAGAATTGATGCAAATACTTTGGAGAAATCCTTAACATTCGAAATCAACAGCTAACCTTTACATCACCCTAGGAGGGTTTTGGCAATCTAATCTGATCTTTAGCGAAGTAAAGTTCCATGTCATCTTGTCTCCACTTAGAAAAATTTCTGCCTGCTGCATCTAGAAATTCAAAAGTGTGGAGGAAATTGAAGAAAGTTAAAATGTCTCAGATGAAATAACAAGAGCAAAAGACCAATCTGAGACCATCCTTTCCTGATGCGCATTCCCTGACAGCGGCAGGTGCCAGACAAACCTGGCTACATTACCTGTCTGCTTCCTTCCTGAACTTATAAATGGAAAGAGCCTGCCATGAAAGTAAAAAAATAAATAAATAAATAAATAAATAAAAAATGAAGCCCCAGGAAAAGTCTCCACCAACTCTTTTACAACAAATGGCAGTACTGTAGCAATCTTTCCAGTGTTTCCAGTTCATGGACTATGCTTTTCAGATCCCATTTAATGAGTGTATCAGAAAATATTCCAGATCTTTGAGTATTAAAAATATATTTTTCCTTTAAAATCATTATAATGATTTATTCTGATAATTCCTTTACAGGTAAAGCTTTGGGTCACATTGATGTACTGTGCGCATGGCACAAACTTTGGCTTTTCTTTTTGAAAGGTGATTTAGCAATGAAGCAGCCATTATTTATTATACCTCAGTGCTATTGGTTTTACTTTGAAAAAAATATATACAAAATTAATGCAAAAGCAGAGTATTCATTTACTAATTTCAAGGGTACAAATCCCCTCTACTTTGCAAGTAACTATATAATAAGAAATGACTTCAAACTTAAAAGTTAAATTTAAATATACCTTCAAACAGAAAATTTTCTGAAAAATATTTTTTTAATTAAAGCCACTGATTTACTAGAAACCTATTAAGTGAATGTAAATTGAGCTCTCTAAAATAAAACCAAGTCATGAAATCAAGACCTTTACAATACACATTTTAATGAAAAAAATGTAGTTAAAAGGTGGCTTTTTTCATATAAAGTAAAGGTTGCTCTTCCTGAAAGGTGATCATATAAGGTTTTCATTTATGTCACTCAGTTTTTGCTATTTTTTTTGATTTTAGAGTTTTCATCAATTGAAGACAATGCAAATAAGGATTACCCTACTATGAATCTTGGTTTTTCAGTGATCAAAATTTATTTTTATTAAACCTCCACACAGTTATTTAAGTTTCTTACTACTTCGTAGGCAGCATGAACTTCAAAACCAGCTGCAGTGAGGTCATCCAGGTTAGAAAACAGAGGAGCCCTGCCGGGTGAGCTGTAAGAACCGCACCGGAGTGTTTCAGCCCCAGGTCCAGTGAAGGCTGCTGAGACCCAAGCTGGGCCTGCACAACTACCCTGTCCGCTGTACGTTGCTATGGTTCATGCTGATTCCTAAGCAGATGCAGACCCCTTCCTTTGGTGGCTTGGAAGATGTCATGTGGAAGGAGATGATGGCTGCAGCCGTAGGCAGGAGCTCCTCACTCAGCACCCTCTCCCTGAGTGCGTTTGGGGGAATCTAGAACCTGTAGGTCATTGTGCATGGCGCCCTAAACTTAGTTCAACCCACAAGGAAAATTAAGTGAGCCTTATACATTTTAGCCAGCTGCCATAACCTACAGCAAGTTCTAAAAACCCCAAGTCTTTAAAAATGCAGCAGAGCTACACATGCCACTTCAAAAATTTGGTTGTGCCATGTACAAATTCCTTATGATGAGCACAATCACTTCACACTTCTGGATTATGCCAAGAAAATGAATGGAAAGAAAAATTTGACTAGGAAATAAATTTAAGCTTAATATTTGACTTTTATTATATCTTTTTATACTTGAAATACTTGGATACTCAAAAATATTGTATCACTTCGTATATTTACTATAAATTTTATTATGAGAAGTATGCTCTGAACACACTTCCCTGATTCATGAAAATGTACTGAACTTTCCTGAAACAAGGTAGGAATGAGATAGGAAGGCTGCCATTTCCTTAGCACTACAAGAACAGAATTGAATTGTCTGCATCAGAACTGGAAGCGGGTCGGCACTCTCCCACATCCGGGTAACTAGCCCCACCAGGCTTTGAGAGAGAGGCTGCAGAGAGGCGTGGTCAGCCCACGAAGTGGTGACAGAGCGGTGCAGAGAAATGACGGCAAAGGAAAGCGAAGCAGTGTCAGGAAGGGTGACAATCCATTGTGACAGCAATTTTCTGTTACTCCTCTATTAACTGGGCATAAAAAATAGCAGAAGGGAAACATGACCAGAACACAGGAAGCTTTTTTGCAGTGGACATAAAGAATTATCCAGCAAGTTGAATGAGATAAATGTAATTATCAAAGAAAGCAAGTGGTTGTTTTACACCGGAAAAAAGAATTAAAAAACCGAAGTGATTTATTTTCTTGGCAGAAGCAAAAAATAAATGAAAGGTTTCCAGTTGCATTCAGACAGCTTACTGGGTTTGACTGCAACCAAGATTTAATACATCCAAAGAAGAAAAATTTAATTAATTTCATATATTTTTTTCAGCATCTTTTATTATGAGGCTGGGTGGTGTACAATCAATTTACTTTCAAAGGCTGTTGTTAATTTGTCTGCAAGCTCCTGGCAGACAGAAGGAAAAAATGCGAGCAAGCCTGAGACGAACCACGGGCGTCCCGAGCTGCCGATGCCCAGAGAGCAGGGATCAAGAAGAGATTAGGCACCCAGGGTGGTGGAGTCACCCTGAGATCCAGGCCTGAAGAGAGATACACAGAAAGAAACCTTCTGCAGGAGCCCGGCAGTCTGTATGAGGCCTTAAGGAACCCCACCAGCCATCCAGGGAGCGGAGCAGCCATGGGCGAAGAAACCTCCTGGCTTCTAAGCCATAGGGTAGCGAAAAAAAGGGGAAGCGGAGACCACGGCGCAGTGAAGAGTTCCGCCCCGGGCTTGGCACTGCGCTGTGCGCGGCTCGACCTTTGCTGCATGGAGGCATCGGCTCATTTAGATGTGAGCCGGCAGGAGGAAGCAAAGGTGCAGGCCGGCATGCAGAGGCCAGCCCGACGCCAGCGTCAAGCAGTGCTCGCTCCCTGAGGTCCCGGTGAGCCCCATGGCACACAGAGGGAAGCCAGGCCTCCTGGAGAGAAGGACGTCCAACAGGGAGAATCCCGAGGACATTTGTGGGTGGTTCTTGTGGATACCAATGGGGAGCTCTAGAGCCACCACTGGACTTGGAGGGGACCCAGAGCACTTATCGTCTCGTTGGGAGGAGCAGAGGATCTGAGAAGAGAGAGTCAGGCTGGGCCCGCGGCCACTTCTGTGATAGCATCATGACTTTACACAAAATGATTTGACTTTTGTGTTTGTTGCTGAGGATCCCACTCAGGCCCTCAACACGCTGGGCAATAGCTTTCCTGCTGAGGTGGGTTTCCTGCCCCACATTCATTAAATGCATATGTAGTACAGCTTTCAATGTTGTCACGCAGTTTTGCCTGGTGCCTTTGTTGCTTAAGGATGAAATGTCTGGGGACAGCCTCTCCGAGACAAAAGGAGTTTCACTGCCACTAAGTAGCTTGATGACCTGGTATACCTTCCCTCCTCTCTCCTTGACTTGGCGGCCATAATGTGACAGGAAGACGGCCCCTTTGTCAGAGTGCTGTTGAGAGACCTGAACAGATTCTCACTCCCAAGCATATAATAAATACTCCTCAAATGCTCGCTTAGGATCACCACCCAGTCTGCCATAGGGCTGCCTACCCAGCCAGAAGACGTGTGTGAGAACCGCTCTGAAGGAGTCAGCGGTGCAGTGCAGCACCTGTGGAAGCTGGAAAAAGAGTGACCAAGGGCCCGTCGGTCCCTGCATGGTGTCCCTACACGAGTTCCTGGTCTTTTGGCTGCAGTGTCTGGGGCAAAGCTGCACTCTAAGTTTCTGTGCTCTTGCGTGTGGAGCACGTTTCTCCGCGTGTGCAATGGGGTCCTGTTGGATTTTCCATCACCTCAGGAAGCTGTCGAGGTCACAGTAGTAATCTTATGTTTCCGGCAACTAGCTCTGACACGCTCGTGTGGCTCTGGGATAGGACAGAGGCACAGGGCCCAGGGCGTGGCAAACACCAAGTTTGATGTGTATGCCATAGGGGGAAGCGGTGGCTGTGGGCCGTGAGATCTGGCCCTCCTGCTGCAGGTCAGGAAGGCGCTCCTTCTGGAGCCTGGTAAGGAGCCGCTCCCTGCCTAACACCAGTATGGTCATGGGCCAGGCGTCTACTGGGGACTACAAAGGGAGCCAGGTCAGGACTGCGGGAGTGAGCCCCGGGGAACCTGGGAGGTGTCCAGACACAGATCAGCGACAGCCTCGGAAGCCAAACGGAGCGGCAGCCGGAGTCAGCCCAAGGACGTCTGTGTAGACTCTGTCAGCAGTCACATCATCTGACAGATTCCTGACGTGTTATTGAAAACGCCATTCATCAAAGATAAAGGCAATGAATTATTTGAGAAACAGCTCTTGTGGACCAAATTCTAGCCAGCAAAGAATTGATTTATTAAGTGAGCAAAAGAAGAGTCCTGGAAGAAAATATTGTGTTGGAGTAAAATTCAGTGTAAGCCCAAGGGGCTGGGCGGTCAGTGCTTCTGTACTGAACATTTTGAGATGTGCAGTCACGTCTCAGCAGGATAGCGGTATACTTTACTAATCTCCTTTTTTACTTAAAAAAAAAAGACCAGCTAAGAGCTTTATTTAAGTCATATGTCCACTCATTTAAGAAAATGGGAGCACCTATAAATATTTTAATTGACCACATGCATGTTTCAATTATATGTTTGAACATATAATTTTGTTTTATTCTGTTTTATAACATAAACATGGTTCTTTTTAGCAGTATTTGATTAACCTAAATTAAACTAGGGCACCACAGTAAACTTAGGGTTTCGAGGCCACGTATTAGTGCCACCTCCACACTCACCCCTCCTCCTAATTCCTCCATGCGGTGGCTCACGTGGGCTCCTGGGGATGCCCCAGGGGCTAACATGCTGCCCAAGAGCACCTTCAGCCCCTGCAGAGCATCGTCAAGCTCTGCAGGCCCACAGTCCTGAGGAGGCCTAGAGACGACCTCTCTCCTGCGCACAGGGTGCAGTAAGTGGGGTGCAGGCGAAAGACCTCGGCCAAGCTGCAGGGAGGACAGAGGCGCAGTCGGGGCAGCGAAGCTTCTCATTGGTTCTTTCCTGCCGGAGGAGTGGCACCCCTGGTGACATACAGTCAGCTTGTCACCCACTTGAATGAACTAATAATCACTTTCAAATATCTGCTGTGATTTTTATTAGAGAGTAAATACTGATCAAATAAATCATTTTAGACATCTCAGTATTAGTCAAGTTGTAATGAAATATCAAAGCCAATGTTTTTACACACTGATGAAATCATTTGTCCTAATCCCTGAAGCGTTTGTCTAAATTTATAGTTTGCATGTCAACATTGGCTTAAAAAATACTGAGACATAAATGTTTTTTTAAATGAAGAAAATTAATTTTGGGCCATCAAATGTTCATACTTTTTGTTTTAAGCTTTTAAATCTACTATACTTTTGAATTAGAGCTATGTTCATTTTTTAAATATGTTTTTATTCATCCAGATTCTGCAGGCAGGCGTTTTGCCAGGTATTCCTGGCTATGACCTCATCAGGTGGCTGGGGTAGCTTTGTCTTCAAAATCCTTCTGCCTCAGCCTCTGAGTGCTGGGGTTGTAAGTGTGCCCACCAGTACCCAGAAATCATTTTAAATTTTATATTTAAGTGGTTCAGATGAATACATATTCTATCTCGTGGCAGAATTAACTATATCTTTTATTACCAAAATGTATTTTGTGTGTGTGACGTGAGAGTCTAACCATCTGTTTTCTTTCCAGAAAGAAAAGAAACATATTCTATTTGCCTTATTAAGCTCTTATTTTTTGGCTAGAATCTGTGACTCAGAGGCAGAATTCCACTGTATATGAAAAGAAAAACAAGGCGAACCAAGAACGCATGTGGGATTTTGGGCTAGCCATTAATTAATTAATTACAAAAGAATGCAGGTGGGGAGCAAAGGAAGGTGACAAAGAAGAAAGACACTGAGCACTTCTGGCCGGAACGTGTCCTGTGCTCCACCCGCGCTCCTCAGCTCGGAACAGGCTACGGCGGGTGCCTGTTCTGTGCCCCACCGGCCTCGAACTAAATTTAAAATAATTGAAGTAACTTGTTCAGGGACACGGAGGTGGCATTCGGGATTCACAATGATCTCTTTTGCTCTCCAAAACTCATTCTCTAAGCCAGGCCCTCCACTGGCGGACTCTTCCCAAGCCGCACCTGGCTGCGGCCCGGACCCATCCCTAATGTTACGTCCCCAGGTGCAGCGGCTACCTCCGCTCTGATCACACTGTTCCTGTGGCGCACGCCAGCATCCCCTGCCACTCGGTGGGCTTGTTTTCAGGGTGCTCTATTCCTCAGAGGACCACGAGTGGGGTCTCAGAGCGCACTGCCGCATGGACCCTTAGGGAGTAGCACCCAGCGGCAGGTCCTTGAGTCCCGAGCTCTGCCAGTGGGATGTGTTCAGATGAGCGCAAGTCGTCCTGAGCCCGACCCCGTCCTGGTGTCCTGATGGGACTGCTGCCCTAGCCACTCCCCCAGCGACACCGGCCGGTCTAGAGCCCCACCCCCAGGACCCTCCTCGGAACAAACCGGACATCGCTCCGCCCGTACGCTTGGGCACTGCGAGCTACATGGTTCTTTCCTTTATGAAGCTCCCCGGGGCTGGGCGTTTTGTTAGAGTAACATGAACCTGGGTAACACAGGTGCTTCTCGCCTGTCTGTGTTGTCACCTGTGTTTCTGCATGAATGCTATCAGAATCACTGAGATTGTCTTTAAGAGAATTAGCTGCATTTCTACTGACAATAAAATCTACATACTACTCCCATGTGGAGTACACCCCAGAGTTCCTGAGACCATATTTCCTTAGAAGTCAAGGGCTTCTTCTTAAATTCAGACTTTCCTGGTCCTAGAGTCTAATTTTATCACTGAACCAAAGAAGGACGTGCAGAGTTTTGGCAGTGAAGCTTTGCCACCAACGAACGAAGCACACTCTGCAGATAAGAAGTAAGCCACTGAGTGGTCTGGATTCGGACAGAAACATTCTCGGGCCTTGGAGGGACTGCAGCACAAGCCCAGTGGCACGAGGGCGACCCAGGCCCAGCAGCATAGCTAAAGCGGCAGCAGCAGCAGCAGCAGCCTGATCTGAGCTTCCAGAAAGTCAGGATATTGCCCCTTTTTAGAATCCACTGTGAGGGCCAGCAATGTAGCTCAGTGGCACAAGTGCGTGTTTGGCAAGTGCAAGGTCTTGAGTTTGATTCCCAGTACTAATACCAATAACTAAATAACAAACAAATAACATCCATCGTGATCGGTTTGGTTTTTATAGTAGATAACAAATCCTGCTGCTCATTCTCCCTCGACCTCACAGGACCATAGGTCCCAGCCCTGGGCCACCCCAGCTGAACGGGAAGCCGGGACTGCACTGCCACCTCCATAGGCCAGCTTCTGGGGCAGGTGGGCTGCACTCTATCCCAGGGTTCATTCCGCACATCCGTGAACCCCAAAGAAAGGCCTTCTGTGCCCTGTATCCCATGCCAATTTCTGAGGTGTATGATGCTGAGGAGGCTCCCGAAACAAGCGCAGTGCCCCACTGACCCAGGGGAGGACATCTCCTGCAGGGGACTGGCAGGAGGGTCTTCCTGCACGCTCTGATTTGATTCCCAAAGCAGAAGCATGCATGGCCCTTTGTTCAAGGAAGCTCAGTGTTTTAAACAATTCCCATGCAACTCATTTAATGTTAAAAATATCAACTAGTTTTTGAATAAATAGTTATTCTTTTGCAACTTTTCCAGTGGCTTGAAGATGGTCCATGACACGCCTGTGACTCTGTAGCCCTGGTCCCCTCCCCAACTCTCTGTGCATGTTCAAGGGATGCCAAAGCCCCTGGACAGAAGGCTTTCAGAGAAGATGTGGAGATGTGTCCTAATAGCAAGTAGCCACAGAGGCGGTGCCTGAAGCCATCCGCGCCCGCCATGGGGCACGCTCTTTCAGCTTCTTGCTTCTCTATCTTCTTCTTTTTTTTTTTTTGTCTTTTTGAGACAGGGTCTTGCTATGCAGTTCAGGCTAGCCTTGAGCTCACTTTTGTAGCCTAAGCTGTTCTCGAACTTGCACCGATCCTCCTGCCTCAGCCTCCCGAATGCTGGGATTACAGGCGTGAGCCACCACGCCCGGCTTGCTTCTCTATCTTCGAGAGACAGTGGCCAGTGAATACCTGCTGCACTTTTCAAGGCCACAGAAAGTCGCCTTGAGGCCTGCAACTCTTCCAAAGCATTCTGCACAACTTGTGTTTAAGTTTTTAAATGTTAAAATATATTGGAATGAATGAAATATGTACATATCTCCAAGGTATCTTTGAAAAATTAACTGATGAGTAAGAGCTTTGCCAGGATTCTCCAGGTCATCAAAGGACAAATTTGCTCCAGATGTGTAGGCGGTGCATTGCATGAGGACAGCTCTTCTGAGAAGCTCTGCTATTTCAGAGGAAGAAGACCAGGTCTGAGGGAAGGTTAATTCTGTGTGGAGCCTATGCTCAGGGTTTAACCTGAGAGCAGAACTAGGAGCCGGGGCGCTGAGGAGAGTGCAGTTTGCAGCAGGAGGAGGCACACTGCAACCCGGGTACGCTGGAAGAAGGCAAAACCGTGGCGTGCTTAGGCTTCCTTGGTGATGAGGAGCCGGGGTATTGTTAAAGGACTGCAGCAACCTCGCAAGTCTAGTTTTCTTTGGAGCTGTAAGAAGAGCACGTGGACTCATTCACTGTAGAATCCCGGAGGTTTGTCATTGAGAACCGCGTCCAGCTCGGACCTGGGCTTTCCTGAGCTGCCATGCCGTCTTCCTGTGCCGCCCAACAGAAAGCGACCTGCGTGTCAAGCCCCCTGCAGGGCCTAAACCATGATCTGCAGATGGGCTGTAATTAACAGAGTGCAATCTGTCTTTGTAATGAGCGTTCTGAGGATGAAGGTCACTTCAAGTCAAGGCAGCTAATTCACACACCTCAAAATGACCACACGAGTGGGGCAGGATTTTCTTTTGGGCTTTTTCGTCTTACAGCTTTACACACTATGTTCAGTGAATATGGAATATAGACAAGATGTCCAAAAACATTCTGACCACATAGGGATTGAGGTAAGATAAACTGAAAGATAAATAGACCAGAAACAAAAGCAAAGACTAATTAAAAAGCATCTGAAAGATGCTATGATTCACATGTATTTGTATTTATTTGACAATTCCACAAAAATTTACATATAAAACTATGCAGAAATAACATGAAGTGATCTTACTTCAGGGGGCCAGGGAGATAGCTCCATGGCACAAGTGCCTGCCTGGCAAGGGCAAGGTCATGAGTTTGAACCCCAGTCTTGCAAAAAGAAAAAAAAAAAAGATCTTCAGTTGTCATATTAATATACATGAATATATAACACATACATATTCTTTACATGCATCTATGTGCATATATTGCATACATGTCTATTGTGTGTATGTGCACACATACATAGCAGCTATATAATAAGTAAGCAAGTTTATTCATATGTTATTTATGTTCTTTACAAGATGTTCACTCTAATGGACATAGCTGTAAAATATTTTGCCTCCACACATACCACATGTATGTATATCTATATGTATAAATGAGTGCAGGGATTGTGAGTAGATTTTACTCACTTAAAGTAGATTTTCTTTCCAGTATTTCTCTGGCCTGAAGCAGCAGCTACTGAAAGCAGACCAAGTCAGTGTCGCCCAGTGAGACTGATTTTCTCTGAGCAATGGACCCTCTGGGCCGCAGTGAACATCCAGCGGAAATCAGAGGTAGACACCTGGGCCTAAGAGACAGGAGAGCCTATACTTGAAATCCCACACAATGTTCAAACCAACTCATCCAGACGTCTCACTTCTTTAGTATATCTAGGAACTCCTTTAAATAAAAAGTGTACTTTAATGTCCGATGTTGTGCATAAAAGTATTTTAAGGAGTCTTTAACAAATGCGGGTTATCTTCTCTCTCTGACAGTGAGCAGAAGCTCATTTTTATCCCCACCAAGCGTAACTAATGCACCACTGCCTGGGGGTGACTTGCAGTATTCAGCCCACAGCCCCTGCGACAGGGACACAGCCAGTACTGCTTTTCACTGTTCCTGGAGGGTGGCCTGGGACGCAGCCAGTGGCACACTTAGAAGAGACTCCTCTTTGGGTACTTGAGCTAAAGGGATTTTAAAAAACTTGTATCTCATTCCGCATGTTGTCTGTACAGAGTAGAAAAGACAGCGTGCATGCTCCTAGTCTAGTTATGGGAAAATGTTACCTCATTATTTGAAATAGGTTAGCTTAGTCTTCAGGATGGGGCAGGTGACCACTGCACAGGTGAGAGCAAAAGGGCGAATGAGCAAGGAGCTGGCCCGGGGCACATAAAGTTCCCTCACTAAGAAGTGATGCGGAGACGTACACAGCTGAGCACAGAGCCTCAGGCGCATGTAGCAAGGTCTGAGGCCTGAGGAAGAAAGCTCCCCACGTAAAGAAAATTCTCTGTTAGGAAAAGATGTCCTTGAGCCACATGTAAGCTGATACGTTGCAGGGAATAGGCAGATGGGTGGATGGGATGAACAGGTGGAGACACCAGCAAGAGAACAGGTAAAGGCACGCATGATGTGTACCCATGCACCGAAACCTACCCAACGTACACACCTAGACCCACACACCACGGGGTTAAGCTGCAATGTGGCCCACGACAGGCTTCCCGTAGCACAGAGGCGCACGCACACCCGGGCGCGCACCCACTCGTACACTTGGGCATTTAGATTGTCCCTTTCCTCCGTCCGTGTGAAGAAACTCTGCCCGGGTCTCAGAGGTGGCTCGCGGTAGAAGGTCCTCCCGGTGATACTTCCTTCCCCGTAACCACATCCCTTCAGAGACCTGCTGCATAATACGATCTGCCGCTCTGCCAGCTATTTCTGGAAATGTATAACATTTCGCAGAGCTGTATGTCACGTGGGACAGAGACAGAGGAGACGCCTAGGACGCGCACGACTGGCTTGCTTCGCTCATTCTGCGAGCTCATATTATTTTGATTGACGTGCACTACTTATTCACAACAATGGGGATGTCGAGTATGATTTTTTTTTCAACATATCAAATGGGGATGTATCTTCTCAATGCCCAGAAGTGACCCGTATCAGTACTCTTGTCCTTATGCAGAATGCTTGGATTTTTATTTTTTAAGTAACTTTGTAACACAAAATCTTTAATTTCCATGCGCAGTTCTTGCTGCCTTGAAGTCTTAGCAGTTCTCCTTTTATGATGCAATCGGTTCAGTTACAAGGAAATAAAGCATGAGCACACACAGCGGTTGTAGCCACTTTGCCGCGCATTTCCAGGCCCAGGACATGGTTGGGCAGCAGCGTCCCTGCACCTGCATTTGGAAAAATGAGCTGGGCGCTTGGCAGATTTCTCCTCCACATTGTTGCAGGGAAGACCGGGCTCTACTGGGTGAAGCTGTACGCACCCCACCAACCTCAGTGGCTCCATGTTCAGTCAGGTGCCACGCTCAGCACCCCCTCAGCTGCCTGCTGAGATGAGGTGCTGCCTCCCGCTCAGCGGCAGAAGGGCTGTGTTGGAGAGAGAACACCTTGCTCATCACCGAAAGGGTCGTCGCAGCCACCAGGCGTCCAGATACTCTGAAAGGCACAGCAAGTAAACACCATGCCTTCTGCTGGACCCGAAAGTGCTCACCTCTGCCCACCCTCTGGTGGCCTGTGCTCCTTGCTCCTCTGTGGCCCCTGGAGACAGCTGACCTCTCTTGTCACTGGCCACTCCAGCTTTCTTATCTCCCTCACTTCTTCCCAAATTAGATGCTCAGATGTGCGGGCAAGTCTGGCTCCTGTCTTCTCCGCTGTTATCTTTCGAGATGAACTCTGTCCACCCTCAGCTGCCTTGGACATTTCCGGCTTCCTGCCTTCCTCCCCACTCTGGACCACAACTCCCTCCTTCAGTTTCTGCTTTGCTCGCGGCTGGGGCTGAGCTGCAGCCACCTTCGGGTCTGGTTGCCCAGCAGGCAGGCTATTTTTTCCTACTGACAATTCCTCTCTTTAAGATTGAAGGCTTCGGTTTGTGTCGTGGGTTGGGAAGGGTTTCTGTCCCACACAGCTCATGCCAGTGTAGCCCAGCAGCCTCGGGCCTGCAGGTGGCTGTTTCAGTTGGGTGCTGAGACCTGAACCCAGAGCTCTGCGCCACACCACGGGGCTGCGCGATGTCTCCCACCCCTCTTTGGGAAGTGAGCAACGCACAGTGTCCCTAAATCAAACAACTCAGAATAGACGCTGAATGCACAGCTGTTGACAAACAGAGCTCATTCCCAGAGGCCAGTTGTCCAGGTGCTGGGCTGCACGTGTGGGTCCTGCCCCTCCCCTCATTTTCCTCCTGTGCTCTGTGGCCTGACCTCGACTGGCTGGCAAGCAGGGTTCTTGGCCCTGAGTTGGGTCTAAGAGGATGAGACAGCAGGAGCTGCACCAGCCATGATGGGAGGCCTGGGGGGCTGTGTGCTCCTTTACACACCCGCCCCTGCTCCCACATTGAGTGGACATGGACCTTCCACACGTGAGGACCCTGAGCTGCCTAAGAGGCCCAGGGAAGACTAGGACACCAGTCGACTTGCAGAAGCCCAAACCTAACACCAACCCCCAATCTAACATCAACAACAGCATGAATCCTGACTCAACAGCCTTCACTGTAGTCCCAAATGTGTGTGAGATACGGTATGAGTGTCTGTGTGCATGTATATACGTAGGTACGTGTAATGGAATTCCTGAGAGCTCAGGGACCCACGCATGCAGAACAGTCTCTGGGGTATTGGACTTTGAATTATTTTGTCACTTTTGCATTTTTTTCATTTGTAATTAAGCTACAAGCATCTTCTAGAGCTGTCCTGATCAGAAAAAACATCACAAAAGTCCATCAAAAGTGTGTCTAAGCATCGTGAGTAAACACAGAAGTTAGACACCTGCAAAACCAACGAAGAAGCTGCTGACAGTGACACAGCTGGGAGAGCAGAATGGTGACTGTGGGCCACGCTGTGCAACCCCGTGGCAGGCAGGACTTGGGCCCAGGCCTTGCTCTGACCAGCCCCCTCTGGCAGCCGCTGCCTGGGGGAGCCATGTACGTTTCCATTTGCTGTAACCCTTGGAGATATGAGAATGTATGAAATCAGAGCTGGTGTCCCAAAGGGACTCTCTTGGCCAGAGTGGCAACGCCGAGGGCACTGATTGTGACTGATGTGGAGCTCCTGCTCATGAGGGCCAGCCTGCTCATCCTCGTGGGGACTCGAACCACACTGCTGGTGGCTGGTCGAGGCCCCAGTCCTCCCTGACTTGGCTGAGCTCTGCTTTGCAGCTGGCATCTGTTAGCTGGTCTCCCACCCAGTGCCAGTGCGTCCTCATCCCTGGCTATGAGTCCAGTCTCCCTGCTATGATGTGGCCTTGCTGGGCCTGAGTCCACAGGGTTTGGTAGACAACAGCAGAGGATTGTACTTACCAATCCCTGCTCCTCACACTTGGACACAGAACTGAGAGTTCCACAGTGATCCTTCGGGAGAGTGAGGAGTCCACTTTCACCGTTTCAAGGTGGAGACACCTAGACCTGCAGCTGGGAGCCCTTGGCTTGGTGCAACCTGCAGGAGCCACATGCTGAGTCCCTTTAGCAACTGCTAGTAAAAGGTGTCACCAAATCCAGCCCAGGAATCAGCAATGAGCAGCACTTCCTCGCTGACCCTGATTGCACTGGGTCACTGGGTCCACACTCACCCAGCCTGCACCTCCCACAGGCCAGAAGGGAGCGCCTCACCTAGAGATTGTCTGTGTGGATTTTCTCTCATTGCTAAGGCAAAATATCTGACACCCAAAATTAAAGAAGGAAAGCTTTCTTTAGCTCCCAGTTTGTGGAGGTTTCAGTCCGTTATCTGCTGGCTTCAGGGTAGGGTCGCAAGGCACAGGGGCAGCAGTTCAAGGTGGCAGAAGTCAGCAAAAGCAGCAAGAGTAGAAAGGGGAGAGAGCCAGCCTCTCCTCCTCCCTTATATTGTGAGCTGGCTGCCCCACACCCAGGCCGTGTGCAGCAGTCACGCAATCCCCATGTCCTCCTCCTAATGAGGGTGAGGATATTTATAGAGTGCGACTCTCGACCCTTTGCTGAGAGGCCTAGCTGAAGTTCTAAACTTCTCAAGTTGACCACCTAGACAGCATACTATAGCAACAAGAGCATGTCCACTGCACCCAAGGATGGAGCCTGCTGCACTGCCGAGTGGAGCTTCTGGGCCTTTCAGGTTCACCCAGTGTACCAATCAGTACCTCCACTGCTTGTCAGCTTGGCACCCAGACACATGTCTTTAAACTTCACCCTCACAGCTTTAAACCCTGCCCTCTCAGGGTCACACTGCCTGGCCTCCCAGGCTTTCCAGAACCAGGGGGAAGCTTTCTTAACCCCACAGCACTTGCATTTTGCATGCCCCTAAAACCAGCATCATGTGGATGATGCCAAGGCTGGAGCAGTCGCCAGGCTTTCCTTGCTCTTGGCTGTAGGAGCCGAGGCCTGGGCTACTAGGCATTCTGAATCCAGTTCTGAAGAACACATTTTCTATCCGGCCCCCATTCTGCAGCATGGTGTTCTGCAGCTTTCTCCTTAGAGGGAAGGCTCTCCCTTTTGCAGCTTTAAGGATGCTGCTTCCTATGATGTCCTTGGGCCATCTTTTATCTTCCTCTGTTCATTCCTAGCAATGACAACCTGCTCAGTGGTATCTTTATGGTTGAAAGCTTCACTGGAGCTTACTTTCTGGTAAAACTCACAGTTCAAATCATCTCTCTTGGCCCTTTCCTCTTGGTTCTTAACCTAGATCTGGCCAAAATCCCTCAACAAGAGCCACGCCACAGCTTCAACATCCTACTGCCTTGAAAATTTCTTGTCAGATTAATTAGGCCACTGCCCTTAATCTCAATCTCAGTCAAAAATCTCTGGGCACAAGTAAAATGCAGAGAAACTGTCTGTGCGGCCATAACACAACACGCGTTGTCTGGAGTCCAGCAGCCAGTGCAGTCCTCTTTCCCAGCAGGAACCTCCTGCGCCTGATCGTCACCTGTTTTCTGTCTCCTGACAGAATCTGCCACACACAGCAGCCTAAGGAGCACCAGCTCTCCTCTTCCCGGCAGCACCTCTGAAATTTTCCAAACTCCCCCACAAGCCATTGCCAGAAGCTCTTGCACCACACGGGCAGGCTGTCACAGCAGCAACCGCACTCCTCTGGTGCAAGTCTTTCTCAGTTCCTTTTCTCTGACTGTGGAGACAAAACACCCAGCATCCACAACTAAGGAAGGAAAGGACTGTATAGCTCATGGCTTGTGGGGATTTCAGTCCATCATGGGCTGCTCTAAGACAGGGTGGCACGACCCAAGGGCAACAGCTCACAGTGATAAAAATACAGGAAAACAACAAGAGCAAAGCGTGGGGAGCAGGGCTCTTTTCCTCCTTGACATTGTAGGCAGGCTGCACTGCTCGCTCCAGGGACAGGAGCCGCACTCACACCCGCTCGTGCCTTCCTCTGGCACAAGCTCAGAATGTTGACAAATCGGGGAGCCTGTCCCCCCGCACCCCTCGCCATGACTTGCTTAGCTAAACTTCTAAGCCCTCAAACTGGCATGACATATAAAGCATCACAAGATCCTAGCCGCAGTGGCTTTATTGGCACACAGGGCAAGAGCAGGTCATTACTGGTGCTATGGGATGACAGGGAATAAAATCTCTTTTCCAGTATTTCTGGGCAAATGCAGCTTCTGTAATGTCATTCTATCACCAACACAGCTTGGTTCATATTGAGGAATAACCTAAAATATGTGCAATTTATAAAGAAACGGAAGATGGTTCAGTAAAGTTAGTCCCAGCCTTACAGGAATTCTTACTTAGAAACTTCCAGTACTAACTGGAAAAGGCTACATGTGTGCTTTCATTATTTTTATTTTGTCCTTATGAAGAGAAACATCAAAGTCCGTGAAAATATTTTTGATCATTTTTCTAAGTTTTAATAAATTGAGACAATCTTAAGCTCTTTAATAGTTAAAAGTTAACATATGACTCATGGATTTAATTGCTAACTGCACAATTAATATTCCCAAAATTTGTATAATAGAAAGTCATACAGACATGCTGCATGGAGTGTGTTTGTGGGAAAAAGCGTAATGTCAACAATAAAAAATATTTTTCAGACTGAATTGTCTCCATTGATTGAATTCAAGAGTGAAATTCCAGAGAATTGAGTAAACGACTCATGAAAGATTCTGTCGAACACGCACACACCACGCATACGAACATAATTGTATCTATTTATAAGAACAAAGCTTTGATATGAAGAAGAGTTCTGGCCTTGGAAAATACCCTTAAATCACCAGAACTAGAATGAAGGGACAACCCCAAAAGCCCGGGGATAAACACAAGCTCTGTGATTAGCGAGATTCATCCGAGAAAGCCCAATCCATTTTGCAGAAAATAAACTTCAAAGCCTGGTGGCTTTTGTCTCCACGCTGTGCTGCTCAAGCTATTTTCCAGTTAGGGACAAATTGTGGGGAGGAAGCCAGCAGCACTGGCAGTGTGACTCGCACACCATCGCTACAAACGCAAATTAGATTTGTTTGGTGACTAATTTGGGGCTATTTTGATTCAAATGTTAAAAATGTAAATGAAACTTATGATTTTGGAATGAGACTGGGTGAGCGTAGCGGACTTTGGAAATCTTGTATCTCTGAAGTGTGTGGTGACGTGAACCTTCCGGGGCAAGCTGACGTGCACCCAGCTTGTCTCACCAAAGGAAGCACGTGGACCTTCTGAAATAGGCTTTAATTATTTTCACTGCAACAAACTATCATAAAGATGACATAGTTAATGAAAATGAAGGGATGTTTCCCTAGACTAAGATTCAAATGATTATTTTTGTTAGCTGGCCCGAGTGACTTTAGAGCAATAAAAATGTCCATTGTCCCAGGTTCCCAGGGACACACAAAAGAGGGAGAAGCGGGACCAGTCCGAGGATAGGCTGGAAATCAGTCCTGACAGCGGAACTAACGCAGACATGGTCTTTGTGAATGGCCACTCGGACCTCTATTGTCCAACAGGGGCCACAGGCACTCGGAGGCTACCAGTCACAGAGGACGGCGCTCTCTCCAGCTCAAGCTGTGGAAAGGAGGTGAAAGGGCGAGTGCACGAGCCTTTATCATGATGCATTGAGGGCAAGTGGATTTGGCACGGGCATTAGTTTTCTATTATTGTATGGGGAATTAACAAAAGTTAGTGGCTGAAAACAATGCAAATTTAGTATGCTACACATCTACAGGAGAGCAACATGGCGTCTTGGATGGAACTGAGGTGCTGGGGGCTCACCTACTCCCTGGCAGCTCCAGGAGAGAATCCACTTACTTGCATTTTCCAGACCCTAAGAGCCTCTCACAGGTCTGTGCACAAAATCCTTCTCTGCTGGGGCATGAACAGCAGGAGCAGAATCCTCCTCCAGCGGCCACCTCTGCAGCTGAGGATGTTTGCGATTAGCCTGATTTCCCCGGACACTGCAGGCAAGCGGCCACAGCCAGGCACTGTGGCTATCCTTAGCACAGGGAGACTCCCCAAGTCCCACACATTTGAAAACAAAGCCTTATTTGATTTGCCGCACGACCCTGCAATATTTACACTTGAGAAGATTTCTCACCATGTGCTGACCTAAAATCTGAATGTCAGGCCAAAAGCACTTCACGTGCGGGAGGACAAGGCACAGCTCTGGCGCTCAGAGGGGAGGCAAGGACTTTCCGAGAAGAGCTCCAGATGAGCCCAGTGGAATTCTGAGAATCAGCCAAAGCTTCTACGCAGAAAGAGAGACAACCAACCAGGCCAAAAGACAACCTAGAAGGTGGGGGGAAATGTTTTCAGAAATTCCTCAGTCAGGGGACCCGTATCTAGAAAACATAAAGAGCTAGAACGTAGTCAGACTTCTCAGAGTATGTGACCCAGTTTAAAAAATGGGCAAACACAAAAGGCAAGAGGCCTCACCGAGAAAAACACAGCTGCTCAACATCGTTGACCCTTCCGGAAATTTAAATTAAAACAACACTGAGACCCCCCAAACAACAGCATCATGAAGAAGTCAAGTCACGACAGAGGTCAAAGATGTGTGCAGGAGTTTCCTTCTAAACAGCTGCTAGGAATGCAAACTAGGACAGCCACCAGTCCCCTATGGTCCAGCCGTCCCCATGCAGGCATTTTCCTAAAAGTGTTCTAAACGTGACCGTTTGGTTCTATAAGCACATCGATGTTTACGGCAGCACAACTGAAAATAGCCTCATCTTGGAAACAGCCCGGAAGTCCAGGGACTGATGAAGATGGCCCTTACACACCACGGAGCTCTAGTTTGCCGTGAAGACTCACTAGAGTCATTTGTAGGAAAAGGGTTGCATCTGCGGACTGTAACGTGAAGACGGAGGCGCTTACGTAGCACATGACTCCTCTTACGTGAGAGACTCGGAAAGTCGAGAGGAAAGCCAGAGATAAAGAGATGAAGGGTGGCAGAGAAGGGTAAGGGACGCTAAAACGAGTTGGAAGCGTCACGCACATGCACCGAGGCACCCAAGGGGCATAAATGTTGTGCGCTGCAAACAGAAGCCAAGTTTCATAAAAGGAAGGTTGGTTGACTGCCAGCTGGTGGCTGGCTTCTTACACTCAGCTGAGCTGAATGAGCTTGGTGCGGGGTGTGGCAGGCCCACCTGAGGGTGGTGGCCAGCAGCCGTGTGAGAGGGAGGCCTGGAGGGGCTGTTGGAGGCTGCGAGGGAACCCGCTTGGAGGAGCTGCTGGCGCCGCTGGCTCTGCGGCTATTCCGCTGTGGGACCTTGACATGCTGGCTTTCCTGGTGAGCCTGACTGCTTTCACCAGAGAAGCTCAGGACCTCATTTTGCCACTAAGGCTGGCTTCAGTTCCCTTTCGGGGAGCTCTGGTCCTCACCTTGAGCATCGCTTCCTGGCTCCTGAGGGGAAGACCCGACACACTGCACGGTCACTTGGAGAAACTTGCCATGCTGCTTCTCTGAAGGGAATTCGGCTTTCCTCATCACCGGAGGAGCCCAGGACAGCTGTGCTACTTCTCAGGGAAGCTCTAGTGCTTGCCTTGACAGCTGCTTCTGCACTCCGGTGCAGATCCCTCAGCCTGCTGGCTCAGATCCCTCATCTCAAGGGCGCAGACTTTGTACATTCCACACTGACCTTGGGCTTTCCCAGGGCAGATCTGTGAAATGGGCCTGCAGGAGACATTGTCTTGCACTCCAGGCCTCCAGCTGGACTTGTGGAAGGCATCGTTATGGACTCTAGGTCTTCAGCTGGACTGATATAGGACCTTAGGATCCAGGCCTTCAGGTGGACTCTTTGGTCTTTCATATGTGGGCAGATTTCCCACACTCTGTATGTGATTCCCTGGTGACTCAATAGGAAATAGTCTTATAAAATGTGCCCTATATTACATTGTTCCCCTTGCAAAATCCTGAAGCCATGCCCCAGGGAACCAAGAGACGGGTGGGTGGGAAGGGAAAGGGGATGAGAGCAGGCAGACGGCTGTGTCCTGCTTGTGCCTCTGTGCACCAGCACCACACAACCAGTGCAAACACCGTGTACTGCACACATGTACTGATAAACTGAAGAAATTCATTTTTAAGATTTTCTTTAGGCCAGCCAAATAGCTCAGTGGATTAAAGAGACTGCAAGCAGGCACAGTAGCCAGGGGCTCAATCCCTGGGCCTGCTTTGCCTGCCCTGCCCATGGGGCACACTGAGATGGCAATTGCGACTGGGTGTGGTGGTGCGCACCTGTATTCTAGCTCTTGGGAGGCTGTAAACAGGCGGATCACTACGAGTCCAATCTAGTAGTAAGACCCTGAACACCCTGTAGACCCTTCCCTGTAATAGAAAAAAAAAAGATTTTATTTCAAAATTACAGATGTAACAAATATACACTCGTGACAGTGAGAATTTAGTCACTGACTTAGACAGTTTATGTCCTTAGGGAACTAGCATAGTGATTAGAATTTGTTCAAAAGAATCCTATGCTATGAGCCAGCAGATTGGATTGCCAATCAGTGCTCCATGGCATAGATGGAAACTTAGTTCATCCATGGGATAAAAACGTGGGAACATGCTCTCAGAAATTAATTCTTTGTATCATACAATACAACTGGAAGAAGTCTCTTATTGGGATGAACAAATTTTAAGACGTTCTGTGCCCAGGCCTACTGTAACTTTGATCGACTTAGAAGAAATTATTTATAAATGTACCTCCTGCTTCTTAGTAGACAGGACCGTGAGTCGTGGAAGCTGTCTCCTTGTGCACTGGGGCCTCCCAGCCCAGCGGCAGTGTGATGTGCTTTCCACCATGTCACTCAATGTAGAATATTTAGAAACCTCATTAATCATTTCTTGGAGGATACTTCTAGGACACCACTGTCTCAGTTACAAGTAGGGTCATAGGAAAGTTAATGAGTCCTTTAAATAACTCATTGGTTCCTTGTTCCATTTATTTTTGTGAGGACGTTAGGGCAGGATCACTTTTCTCTGACACTGGGAAATTGAAAAATAATCACCTATAGCTTTCACATTATTTTGACTTTGATAAATGTGTTAGGCGCCTGTATTATAGAGCCTTAGAAAATAATTCTAACACAGTGGTATCTAAAAGGTATCAGAGAGATCAGTCTCATAACTGTGCAGAAATCGAACTGAATAAATGCAAATCTCTTCAACCATAGCCAAACCTGCTCTTTAGTCGAAGATACAAGGCAGTGTGTTCTATGCATAATTTACACTAACTATGATCACAGCATTGTATGAGCCAGGACGGGTAAAGTTATCTGGGGTAGTGGCAAAGCTCCTTTGGGTTTCTTATTCCCTGAGGGCACCATGGAGACCTCAGCCCCACAGGCCAGGCTCTCTACGTAGTACCCTGTGATGTGTCCTGCTCGGACCCTGGCTCTGGCCCTTCCGTGCAGTCCTTCCAAGACATTTGGAGAAAGCAACATGAGCCAGCGTTTTCTGGCCCGGTGTCCCACCTGTCCCTTCTGTCCTCCTTCCTCACAGAGGACAGACTTTGGCTCCTGGAACTCCAAAGCAAGCAAAGGGGAACACATAATGCAGCATATTAGGACTGGGCGCTGTCTCTGTCATCAAGTTGTTCCCATTAATCCACTAAAAAAAAGTAAGATTCTGCCATGCTCAGGGACTTTCTAAATGCAACAGCCATAAGGATCTAGCCCAAGACCTGCCTGCCGCCCAGGGCTCTGGCTAACTCACCGAGTTTCTACATCTGCCTCATTGACGAGTTCTTTCTGTTGAGAAATACATGTTGATGAGACAGGACCCTCCCCAGCCCGGACGTGCCTGTCTACAAATGAGCAGAATTAGAAAGAAAAGGCCTCTGAGGCAGGAGATGTGAGCACTGTGCTAAGCTCCAGTCTGTGGGCACTGGGCTCTCGGGAGCAGGCAGTCTGGGGGGTCTGCTAGTGCAGTTGGGGCTTGCCCCTCCCACCAGAGCCCCCCGCGTCAACCTGACAGCCTGAGCCTACTGCTTTCTGCAGCTCCTGGCTCCAGCCCTGAAGAGCGCCTCTCCCTTCCTGTTTCTCTGAGACATGAACCCATCCGAAGTGGGGTAGGGAATCCTCTACTACTCGGAATCCGAGACGTTCTCAGCACCGTGGTTTGGGACGCTGGAAACTGTGGAGACCTCACCATTTTAGATGCATAGCTTTCTATTTTCTCGGGAAGGGCTCCTAAGGCAGTTTCATTGCCAGGACAAGCCCCCGGGCAGCCCTGCTTCCACTCTGCCTCTTCCAGCACGTGCACTCTCCTAGGCCCGCCCTTCCTCCACACCTCTGCGCTGCCTCCACAGAGCAGGCCATAGAGAAGCAGCGTTTCCCAGGGGCTGTGCGCCCCCATCTGTCCCTGCTCCCAGGCGCTGCCCCAAATTGCCATCAGCAGCATCAGAAGCTGTCACTTGCTTTGCTTCAGTGTTACCAGGTACCTGCAAAGATGTCTGCAGTTGTCCCTTGTGGGTACATGCGCAGTCATCCGACGCAGCTCTTTCACGCCTCCTGCCACTCAGCCAGCTCCATCCTGAGTCCACGCTTTTCATGGGATACCTTGCCAAAGGCAGCTCACAGCAAAGCATATCCATTTTTAGTATCTTGTTTTCAAATCAGAGCCACAAGTGTGTGAGGCACGGGATGGTTGGGTGTCCATGCATTCCAAGGCTGTGCCCGGATGGCACGCTGCTCCACCTCTCCTCAGGCCTGACTTCACCTGCCTCCTTCCTACTGACCCAGCACTGGTCACTCTGTCAATATCGCGTAGAATGGCTTCTTTAGAGCAGCATCCCGTTTGCGCCCATTTGTTACAATAACCGGGGCAGACTGGCTCACACAGACGGGGCCAAGACACCACAGCTCCGGGCTCAGTGCACCACTTTGTCCATACCTGTATTCAGCTGGCCCATAGCCTGGGGTCCTCTGACTTTGGGGGCACAGCGCATGCTCTCCCCAGTCAGCACAGATGGGTAAGGTTGCAGGGTTCTGCTGGAGATCTTTACTGCTGGAGCCCACAAAGGAAGCAAGTGGCTGCCATCCCATACTGCCTTGTCTTAAAAGGTTACGGGGTTCAAAATTATTTCAACAGTATCCAGGAATGTGGAGACAAATGAGTTATTCAGTGAGTTTTACTCTCTGATTTAATAAGAGAGCATAACTTCCTTTATACCATTTTTCTCAAATTTTTATGAATTTAGCGTTCAATATATTTATCTGTTTTAATATACCACACAGCATTGCTTTGCTTCATCGAAACTGGCAGCATATCCCAACTGCAGGATGCAGTCAGCCCTGGCCTATTGGGTTTGGGACTCTGTACCCCAAAAGATAATTGTAACACAACATGGGATATTATCTTCTGGGTCAACACATAATGCCAAGAGATAGGCAAGGATCCAGGCAGGGAGATTGCAAACTCCAGTCCTATCTGGACCTTGCCTCAAAATTTAAAAAGAAGTGAATGAATTGAAAGAATGGAGAATATAGCTCAGTGGGATGGTTTTATCATCCACATAAGCCAACTAATCAACCCACAAAATGAACCAAAATCATCTATGAAGTATTTGATGAACATTAGCTCTCATCTGATGTCATATTATATCTGAATTTTTCCACTTCCTTAGAAGAGTTATAGAGAGTTAACCCATGGTTTTCCGCTATGCTATGACTATCTAGCAGTAGAAGCTCACCAGAATCATCCAACCTTTGGCCAGCATGGAAATGTCTTGTCAAGGTTTTCTGGAGAAGTTCAAATTTCATCCACTTGGCCATGATTAATTTTGAATTCTCTGAAAATGTAGAACCATGGTGGAATGCCGAGGCTAGTGGACAGTTACAGGAGGGAGAGGAACGACAGGAGAGGCCGGTCCGGAGGCCCGCGGCCCTTGGCCTAGTTGTGAGTGCTCCCAGGCCGCGGTGCTGTTCTGCCAACACACAGGCCTGCCTCCCAGGCAGCCCGCTTTGGTGTCTGGTGGTGGAAACAGGGATGAAAACACCGACTGGGAAGTCTGCTCCTGTCTTAGTTACTTTTTACTCGTTGCTGGGACAAATACCCAACACTCAAAATGAAGGAAGGAAAGGTTTATTTAGCTCACAGTTCGTGGAGGTTTCAGTCCATATTCGGCTGGCCCAAGGCTGAGTGGAGCAGGGCAGAGAGCATCCAGTTCAAGGCGGCAGAACAGCAGCAAAATGGTGGCAGAGGCAGCCAGTCAATCAGGGTAGCAGAGCAGCAGCAACAGCTAGAGCTCCAGTCTGTCTCTCTGTCTCTCTTTATATTACATTCAGGCTCTCCGCCTTAGCTCCCGCCATAGGCTACACCCATAATCCCAGAAGTACTTCCACCCATAATCCCATCAGTACTAAAACCCATAATCCCAGGGATCAAGGATCAAGTCTCAAACTCTAGAAGTCCCCGCCCA